>OY757912.1:102276711-102294211 GCA_963585895.1 Sepioteuthis lessoniana
CCCTAATCGCAGCACAAAACAACGCCATAAAAACCAATCAAGCGAGAATAGATGAGACGCAACACAATTGCAAATGTATACTATGTGATGACAGAGATGAAACAATCAATTACATCATAAGCGAATGCAGCAAATTAATACAGAAGGAATTTAAGACTAGACACGACTGGGTGGGCAAGGTGATCTACTGGGAGATGTGCAAAACATTTAAATTAGGCCATACGGACAAATGGTATATCCTAAACCCAGAATATATCCTAGAAAATGACACACAAACTCCTATCGGACTTCGGCATACGGACGGATCACCTAATCTCCGCCGGAAGACCAGACCTGATAATAATCTACAAAAAAAAAAAGAGTGTTTGCAAAATTATCGACTTTGCTGTCCGGCTGACAACAGTATAAAACTGAAAGAATGGGAAAAGAAGTATAATGACTTCGACCTTGCAAGGGAATTGTAAAAAAACAATGAAACATTAAAGTGACAATTATACCAATTGTGACTGGTGCTTTTGGCGCAGTAACTAAAGAATTATTAAAGGGCCTGGAGGATTTGGAAGTTGGCGGATGAGTGGAAACCATCCAAACTACAGCATTATTGGGAACGACCAGAATAACGAGAGGAGTCCTGGAGACTTGAGGAGACATGCTGTCGCTCAAATTTCAGTAAAAGACCATCAGTTAACGCTGATATGAAAAACTCTGAAAGAAATAATATATAATAATGATAATAATAATTTGAAGAAGAAGAAGAAGAAGAAGAAGAAGAAGAAGAAGAAGAAGAAGAAGAAGAAGAAGAAGAAGAAGAAGAAGAGAAAAATAGAATAAACGAAATATTAATACTAACATTTTCTTCTTCTTTTTGCCATGTCACATGATCAGAACACTTTTGACAACATTGAAAATATTCAGCAGGTCAGAAGAGAAATTGTTTAAGTCGGAACTGAATGTAGAAAGGTTGTCTCTCACTTTCATTTTATCTTCATTTATAAGTAGAAAATATTCACTTGTCTGCCAACTATTCTACTGTACTATCGAAGTAATATTTAATCCCTTACCTTTTGATATATATATATATATATATATATATATATATATTATATATATATATATATATATATATATATATATATATACATACATATATATACATATATATATAGTGTGTGGGGGGGAAGAAAAAGTAAAAACTATAAAAAAGGTGAATAATGAACGTAAGCGTTTGTATAGTACTCTTCCTATTCCAAATTACGTGACTAGAACTCTTTCTGACGAAAAACTGTTAAACAGAAAGTGTGAGATCGAGATGATATAAAGGATTTGGAATACTTGAAATGATAAGCAAATTTTGAGCATTGGAGAATATCCCAAACTTGTTCTGTTTTAAACAATTTACCAGTAGTATCAACGCTAAACCAATCCATGCATCAAGTAGCTAGTTGAGAAACAAATTAAGATGAAAGCCGAGAATTTTTTAATAAAAAAAGTGACTGTTGCTCTTTTATTGAAATAAAACTCTGTAGATTTAAAAACGGATGTTTTATTTTTTATTTATTGCGGACTTTTTTTTCCTCATCTTGGTAATTTTTGTGTTGTTTCTTCTTTCACTACGTTTCGGCCAAATTTCACCTCTGGCCTTCTTCAGGTGATTTTACCGCGACCTCGGATAGGAATGCTGAGTCTTGTAACCGTATCCCAGTCATTACAGCGGATAGAGGCGTTGAGTCTCTGCGGTTCCAGGTTAGCATTGTCAGAAGATAGCGGTTTCAAATCCTACCCAAGCCGGCCAGAGGTTTACTTGGTCAAAAACGAGGTGCGATCGACAACAACTATGGAAGGCAGTAATTACTGGGGATACGGTTAGAAGACTCAGCATTCCTATCCGAGGTCGCGGTAAAATCACCTGAACAAGGCCAGAGGTGAAATTTGGCCGAAACGTAGTGAAAGAAGAAACAACACAAAAATTACCAAGATGAGGAAAAAAAGTCCGCAATAAATAAAAATTAATTCTCAAGAAACCTCATCTCAAAATGATTCCAATTAAAGACAAGGATGTTTTATTGTCTCACGCTTAACTTTATTCTTTCTTTTTCGAGTAAATTCTCACCTCTTTGCCAGGAGCTCAGATAATGATCAACCTCTGGGTCTATTATAGCCACAATATGCAACCATTAATAACGACAAATTAGGAGCAAATTATACAAGGGAGACGGACAACAGTTATTAGCATATGTTCCTTGAATAATCAACACGCAGTATATGTTTAGCATAATTACTGGTATACAAACATCGACCCAATCATCATCTCAACTTGAAGACACCAACGGAAAAAAAGACGAATGACATCACAAAGTACATTACTTTTATCTTAAAATCAACCCAACACAAAAAGGGTAGGAAAAAGAATGATAAACATTTAGGATGAATGCACAAGATTTATTCAGTAAGCCAAATACTTGCTGACCAAAAATTAAACGAGATAATTTATGCTGGAATGAAATTGGTCTCATAAAATCGGTGTTCCGCTAAGGAAACTGAATAGAAATACAAAACCTGCATGGGCAATTAAACTAGAAGGACTGATAAAGAAATTGCAACAATTGCTAAGGAAGGAAAACGCGCGAGAACATATTGGAATGAAAAGAGCAAAACAAAATAGGAGGCAATTTGGCAATGCAACTTTAAGAGATGAATTAAAATAAATTCACGACATGAGGAAAACTTTGAAGATATTGAGACAAGGTTAGGCGATATAAAGAAAAGAGGATATTCTAAAATAACTAAAAAAGAATTATAGCAATGAATAAGCGGAGGATGCATGAGGAAATACCAGGAACCGAATTGAAAGGAAAAATAAACTATTCGGGTGTAAAACATGGGAACAGAAAGAACAAAACAGAAAGACTGAATATATATATATATATATATATATATATATATATATATATATATATATATATAGTGTGTGTGTGTGTGTGTGTGTGTGTGTGTGTGTGTGTGAGAGAGAGAGAAAGAAAAAGTAAAAAGTATAAAAAAGGTGAAAAATGATCAATTTAACAGTAGTATTAATAAATACTTTGGAATCAGGATATTGGTCTGTCGCCTTTTAGAAGTCTTAATATGGTATAATGAAACAAGACTAAATTATGCTTGATTGGTTCGTTGGTTGTTTGGGTTTTAATATTGGTAGGACATATAATGCCAAATCCATTTTCATACAGCAAACAATTCTATTTCAAACAATTTGTTTTGCACAGTTTAATGGTCAAAAAATTTCTATTTCAAGGAATTCAGTTTATTCAAGTAGTTCTATTTCAAACAATTCAGTTCAGTATGAGTATTTTTTTTTCACGCAGTTAAATGTGAAAACATGAAAAATGTATTCCAAAGACTCAAAAAAAGCGCCGTGCATGAAACACTCCTGGAATTGCTCAAAGCAACAGTAAAAAAATAACCGAATCGGAAAATATCTTGGCTTAATGCCATACACAGATTGCGGTTTATAAAGTTGACATCCATCCATGACTGACTGGCTCTTCAACTGAGTAAATGCCTGGAAGAAAGAAATATACCAGAAGGGGTGCTTGAGGGAAACACTACCTTGATATAGAAGTGCCTCACAAAAAAAGCATCCATACTTACTAGACATAGAATGGCCAGATGTATGAGGCAACCTGGGAGAATTATAAACACTGACAATGGTTTACGAGGTAAGTTCTCTCAGCTATGATCCTGCCATGTACCATAAGGCAACCTGCTGTAGATAAATACTTTCGAATCAGGATATTGCTCTGTCATCTCTTCGAAGTCTAAATACGGTATAATGAAACAAGACTAAATTATGCAAACAATTCTGTTTAGTACACAGTTTAATAGTCAAAATAATTTCTATTTCAAGGTATTCAGTTTATTCAAGCAGTTCTATTTCAAACAATTCAGTTTAGTATAAGTATAGTTTTTGTTTACACGCAGTTAAATGTGAAAACAGTTCCATTTTAAGCAATTCTATTTAGCTCAAGTACACAGTTTATTTCTATTTGACTCATACATAGGATTCTATCAGGTGTTACCACTCCAGGCCTGAGTAAACCGGGGAGCGATGACAATGAAAGAGTACTCCATATTCCTCAAGACACGAGCATTACTAGAACCTTACCTCAGATTGTTTAATGATACTTGTTGGCGGAGGTCTTACACCTCTGCTGAGAAGCAGTCGGTGTAATCTATTGCCTGAACTTACTGGGCCAATCATGCTAGATTTTTTTAAAAATTATATCAGTCCGCAGATCTTTTCTGAGCACCTCGTGTATATTTGAGCTTGATTCCAATAAAAGCGAATTGACTTTAACCGAGATAACTTATGCATATAATTTTCTAAATATATTAAATATCGAAATTAAAATTGCAAGGAGATGAAAAAGATAATTGATATATTGATCAGTTTATTTCAATGTCATGTTAACCCGTTTGGGCTTATTTTATGCCTTGAGGTTAAGCTATGTCATCCAGGAGAGATGTATTTTAATTTTTTTTCTGGAGACGCTCGAAAGGTTTTTGAACATGGTTTCATGTGTTCCAGTCTATTGCAAATAATCTGCAAACATATCTATTTCGCCCATAAATGGAGCCCCGCCATGCACTACCATTCGGTGAGTAAGGACAATGGACAGGATTTTCCGCCTATCTCAGATCTCCATAATCATTAACTCTCCACCAAAGAAGTTTAATATAATTCCTTGAATAGTCTCAAGGGAAGGGTGGTCCTTACCTCTCTGCATGAAATTCAGTCAGCATATACTTAACCCTACCGGCAGTATATTGATGTAAAAGACAATAAATAAAAGTGTGAACTATATATTCAAAAAGACACTTGGATCAAGACATTCTTGGAGAAATACAAAAGAATATGTTGACCAAAAGGTTATGGAACCCAAACATTTTAAGACTATATAATATTCTGGGAATGAAAGGAGTTCTTATAAAAGAAATTAAGGAAATAACTTGCAAAAAGTAACTTTGACAACTTTTGTCAGTTCTGAAAATAAGCTTCGAACATATCTAATCGCTTAAGACTTGAAGAGACGCAAACTAGGCTTTGACATTAATCTCTCCCAAAAGAGACCTTGAATCACGTAAACAGTGGCATCAGAGTTTTTAAAAATATTTGGTCATCTGTTCTACTCTCCATAAATGTCGAAAAATAATTTTTAGTGATGTACCATCTAGAAGGTTGAGGTTGAACCCCACAAAATAAAATTAAAAAAACACAACTCTAGCATTAATTTGCCACATAAAACTGCATGACAAATAATTTCTTTGTTTTTGCCTTGAATGATATCTAGGGTTTATATATAAAACGCGTATACATGCTTTTACAGAATATTAACATCCAGTTAAGATTTCATGTGAGGAATAAAAATAAGGTAAATAGATATTGAAAGATGGAAATAAGGGAATCATAGACCAGATTGTGTTTTGTCACGTGTTTCTTAAAAAAATATTTTCTGTGCTTCGTATTTTTTTCCGTTCAAAATGCCAATTTTAAAAACTTTTTTTTTAGCTCTATTTAAAAATATAAATATTTGAAGAACTTCGGCCTATGATATTAAGTGAGAAAATATCGTCATCTGTATCCTCCAAATCAATATATATATATATATATATATATATATATATATATATATATATATATATATATATATATATAATAGCTTAAAATTTTGGTTTCTAACAATTTCACAAGATATTTACTCTAGACTAGGAGTGATTATGTTTGGTTTCATTTTGGTTTGGCTTTATGGCACATCAACAATTGTAGCTTATTAATGCCAAATCCATTTTTATACAAATAAATAGTTCTATTTCCCACAATTCAGTTTAGCCTAAGTACAATTTCAATGTTAAAAACAGTTTTATTTAAAAAAATTCAGTTTAATATAAGTACAGTTTCAATCTCAAGAGCATTTCTATTTCAAGCAATTGTGTTTCGCATAAAAAGTTCCATTTCAATCGATTTAGTTTAGCATAAATACGCAGTTTATATGTCAAAATAATACCATCTAAACTAACACAGTTTAGTTCTTTGTGTCCCATAGATAGGAACCTATCGGGTGCTACCACTCCGGGTTAGAGTGGACCTGGGAGCGATGGCAATAAATGAATACTTCCCATTCCCCAAAACTCCAGCATTATTGGAACTTCATCATCGGATTGTTTATTGTTATATCCAATACTTTCGTTGATGGTTGGGTGGTGTCTTAACCCTCTGCAGAGAAACAGTCGGTGTATTCTACAGTCTCAACTGACTGGGCAGAGACTAGGAATGAGAGAAGATAGGGATTACTTGTATTTTATGTTACATCAATACTTTTAAATGTTACTTTTTCAATCCCATTTTAAATACTCTTCTACGGAGATAGACAGTTCCCCGAAATGTAATTTGTTGTATTTAATATCAGTCAGTACTGCTTTGTATTTTCTGCATATGTATGTCTGCCTGTTTATCTATTAAAACCAGGACATCTCTCATTAATATCTAGTGGTAATTTCAGAGTAGCACATTTGTCCGATCAGTATTTCCATCTTTTTTTTTTTTATTATTGTACCCCTTGACTGATATTGACGCACTGACATATTAATAAGAAAGGACTTTTTCCTTTTAGACTTCGACTGACTATACCTGTTTTTTTTCATTTTCCCACAGAATAGTAGCTTCTTTGGCTTCTTTTATCAGTTGTTGATGTTGGAGTTCAACTCTTTGAGAGTTTTTCATACCGGTCTTAGCTGATGGTCTTTTACAGGGATTTGATAGACAGAAAGTTCTCTCAGGTATCCATGACTGGTCTCAGTATTCTGGAAGATCTCAACAAAACTCTTGCTCGAATGGACTCCATTATTCAACTGATTTTGAATTTCTCCTTTCTTTTTTCCAAGTCATTGGGGAAGGTTCCGTATACACCAATTAAATCAAAGTACAAAATTTGAATGTAAGTACACAGTTTAATTGTCAAAAAAAATTCTACTTCAAGCTATTCTGTTTAGTCAAACAATTTTTTGTTACCGGATAATAAAGGTCCGAGGTGAATTCAATAAGTTTCCATACTTTCTTTCGTATGGGCACTTTTATTGATAGTACACACATGAAACGCTTGTCCCTTTCGAAGTATACCCCTCAGGCTGCAATGTACTTGTTTTACCGTTCCAACAACTCCTGAAAGGCCCCATCGAAGTCCTCTTGTGTATGCGTGTCAATGACCTTCGTCACAGCCTCTGTCATCTCCTCAATCGTCTCATAACGACAGCTTCTAAGTTTTTCCTTGAGCTTTGGGAATAACCAAAAGTCACAGGGTGCAAGATCTGGACTATAGGGAGGGTGAGAAGCTGTCTTGATGCCCATCTTGGTCAAATAGTCTGTGACAAGGATGGAGTTGTTGACTGGTGCATTGTCCTGGTGGACATGCCACAGGCCCGATTTGAAGAGTGCTGGCATCTTCCGACGGAATCTCTTCCTGACCTCCCCTAAAACCTCATCATAGTATTCCTTGTTGACTGTCTGTCCAGTGGGAACCCAGTGCATGTAAATCATGCCAGTGCTGTCAAAAAAAGGAATCATCAAATGTTTGTGGGTGGATTTGCTCTGTCTGGCCTTCTTGAGTCTGGGAGAACCAACATGCTTCCACTGGGAACTATGTCACTTGGTCTCTGGGTCATAGCAGTAGATCCAGCTTACATTGCAGGTCACCAGAGCATCAAGAATTGCGGGATCTGAATTGATCAGCTTGATCATCTTCCTGCTGTTATGACAACGTCTTCCTTTCTGATCTTCTCTGAGCACCCTTGGGACAAACTTCGCGCAAATCTTCCTCATCTTTAATTCCTCGCGAATAATTGTGTGTAACGTTCCCACAGTGACATCAAACTGTGCACCAATTGTCTCTATAGACACACGACGGTCCTTATCTATGAAATTCTTTATTTGGTCAATCAACTCCGGTGTTCTGGCTTCGTTACTCCTCCCACACCTCTCATCATCCCTCACAGACTCCCTGCCTTACTTGAATCTCTTATGCTACACAAAAACTCATGCTCGCTTCATGCAAGGTGGTCGAGAAGCAGTCTGAAGCATTCCATACGTTTCTGTGGCAATTTTTTCCAAGTTTAAAACAGAATTTTATTGCATATCATTCTCCTAAAATGTCCTCACGTCCAGATTGCATTTTTAAAATTCCCCAGCTGTGACAATCAAGCTTTAATTGGGTGTATTCCAATTTCGGCTGTTGCTGTTTATTTGAACCTGAAATCATATATATTGGTCGGTTATCTCATACGATGTATAGCGATAACATAATGAATTTTCAAGAGTCTACATCAATTCTAAATGCCCATACGAAAAAAAGTCTGCAAACCTATTGAAGGCTCCTTGTAATAAGTAGACAATTAGGAATCTATGATTTTGTTTCCGTCTTCAGTTTCAGATGTGATGTTTACAGCCCACTGATCATTATTCATATCAAAGTCAATTTTCTTTTAAATTGTTTATGTGGACTCATTCGTCCAGTTAACAATACGGGATTTGAATCTGTGAACTAATGTACATATGTTATTGGCTAATATCCAAAAATAAAATGTTCTCATTTTCGCAATAGTTATTAAATTCTTATTACAAGGCATATATTGCTAATTGAAATATTTTCAACAATGCTGAGGACAAATTGATATCTTATAATGGTGCAAATCGTTAAAAAGAGAGTTCATTATTAAAAGAAGCCAAATTAGAATGTAAATATCAAAACTGAATTTCGGTATTTAAGAAAATATAAACTTATCACTAAGTTACATAAGGTAATGTTAACGTAATCGCTTTCAAAGAACTCAAATTGAAACTTTACACATTTATTCCAATATTTCAAACATTTTACGAAAAATAAGTTTCCGTTTTTGTTTTTTTTTAATATTTTTATTACCTGCATTGGAGTATTCTCCTTGATTTCATCCACAGCCAGGTTTTTTCACCAATGGTTTTGTCTTTTGTAAAGGCCATTATTTTCAGATGAACAAATCTTTTTTTTAGGGAAAATGTATTTTACCAAAAAACCCTGTACAAAACTTCAAGGAATAGAATAGACGGTTTAGATATGTAAAAAGAGAGTACTTTCCAGAGAACGAGTTAAATTTCTAGACCTTCCCTTTCTTAATTTTACCATTAACTGCAGTCAGGACATCTACCATATCGACAATTACCGAAGAATACTCCTGTGCAGAGGGGTAAGTCCTGACCAATGAGTATCATAAGCATTACGCTATTGTAATTAGGTAGGGATATTTTTTACAATTTTACCCTGTGCAGAGAAATGAGCTCAAACTCCTTTGAAAATACAGTTACCCACAGACTATTTTCTTACAAATCGCACACACACACACACACACACACACACACACACACACACACACACACAGACACACACACACACACACACACACACACACACACACACACGTATATATATATATATATATATATATATATATATATATATATATATATCACCCCTCATAGTTCTGATGATGGTTCACTAGAACCGAAACGCTATAGTGTCGACTTTGTTTCTCAGTAAATCTCTCCTTCAACTTGGATTACCTTGTTAACAATTTTCTTCATATATATATATATATATATATATATATATATATACATGTGTGTTTGTGTGTGAGTGTGTGTGTGTAATTAGTCGTAAATAACCCACAAGGGATTACATGCCACAAAACACCAACCAACAACTAAGCAAGTGCTTGGAAATTTTATCAGTGATGTACGCGGTAATCATAATGTGTTTCAGGTCCATAGATGTCAAAGGTTATCACCTGTTATAATTTGTGTTCATTTCCTTGGAAAAGCCAGAATCAACTTTTACTCTCATTTCTGTCTAAATAGCACGTGAAAAGTCTTTATACTAGTAAATGGCAAACCATCTTAGGAATTCAGTAATTACCGCGTCAGATATTATAACTTGCTACTGACACCCTGTAACCGAATACGACCTATTGCATTTTATTTGCGAAGAGATATGAGGTGGTAAGTAACCCCCATTGCAATGAGAGATCCAAGAAATTAGAATTACTCGCAATGTTACGTCTACGAACTGATAAGTTGTCATTAGTTCATTGATAGATATTGATTTGAAGATCCTTTTGACATGCCACGTAAACTGCATGTGTAGTATAACAGGAACTGCACCTGGTACCTAAAATAAACCGGAGGTAGACTACCAGGTGAAAATGACATGTAGATTGTGTTGGTTGCATGTTAGACACACATTATTACGTAAATTCTGAGAGTGGCATGCTTGAAGGAAGTGTGTCCACGTGCAACGTGTAGGCGTGAGGATTTGCGTTAGCGCCCGGAAAATGTTATAAACCAGTGAAGATTTCGATCTATGAATGACGAAGAGGAATCGGTTCCCAGAAGATCCGTATAGTCGGCCCTCTGTGTGTATTCAAACTCAGCCGTTTTCGAATCTATCTATCTATCTATCGATCTATCTATCTATCTCCTTTGAACTCTACCCATACGTACATTTCGATTTATAAATGGAAATGAAAAGTAGCGCTGATGTTGTCTTTCTCTGCTATGGACCATTATTTTAGTCT
The DNA here is from genome assembly GCA_963585895.1 of Sepioteuthis lessoniana. Lineage (NCBI taxonomy): Eukaryota > Metazoa > Mollusca > Cephalopoda > Myopsida > Loliginidae > Sepioteuthis > Sepioteuthis lessoniana. The sequence continues at coordinate 102,287,362 of OY757912.1, forward strand.
CGCACAAAGTCAGAAGCTACAAGCACCCAGTGAGAAACAAACTATCAATTGGGTCCTATCAAGCTCGCTTACTCTTATACGATATGAGAAGTTTTCACTATTAAAATGATACTTGAAACATAGTCCATGTTTAAAAACAGCAGATATCATGGGTTTTGTGTAGTTTCTACAATTTTGACTTATAAACTTCCATGGCTTATCTTATGCCAAAACTTTCCCGGTGGTAGAGCTATTTAACCCATAGCAAGAGGATAAGGGGTTGCTGGAGAAGCAGGGACGAACTTCAAAGAGATGTACTCTTATGGACCCCCACACATGGCCGTGCAAAAGCAGGACGACCAGCACGAACATACATTCAGCAGTTATGTGAGGATACGGGATGTTGTCCTGAAGACCTACCTAGGGCGATGAACGATAGGGAGGAGTGGCGAGAGAGGGTCAGGAATATCCGTGCTACCAGCGTGATATGATGATGATGATGATGACCTTTCCTTAAGAATTAGTCTGGAAATAAAATTAATAGCGCCATAAAAGTTTGAACTCTCTTATTATCATGTTCATGCCCGGCAAGTTAACCACAACCCTACTGTATCCACGAACCTAGATTTTAATTTTAATCAAAATAATGTTACTATAAATCTGAGACTACCACTTTTGCTACAAGATGCAAACAAATACCGAATAATGTTTCAAAAATGCTTCTGAAAAAAATTATCAGTTTTTTTTTCTAAATTTGAAGAGAAAAAATAATGATTTCTTAAAAATAATTTTTCCAGCTTCTTTCATCTCCTTAATTGTCCCATGACGACAGCCTCTGAGCTTAGATAATAACCAAAAGTCACGGGGAGCACGGTCTGAATTTCTTAATGTCAGCTTCATTCTATTTTTTTAATCACAACTCATTTGATAGCCAGGGAACTCTATATATTTGAAGCAACACAATAGGATGAGCCACCGGTAAGATACGAACTTACATCCCGTCTTTAGCTCAGCCATAATTATCGTCTACCCGTACCAACTGCCAACTTTGCAACGAGAACAACAGGAAAACAAACGTTTAAATAAGTTTTAAACCTACTCAATACTCGTGTTTCTTATTTGAAATAAACAACCAAAAGTAAGGCGAAGAACATTATTGTTAAAAATCAATGATATTGATAGACACGCCTTCATTCAAAACAAATAAATCAATTTATAATACAAATGTGGAAAAAGAATAACAAAATTATTGCAAGGTCTATAAAAAACGAGTGAAAAGCAATGAAAAAAGAAACAAATTAAGTATAAAAATACTTATAATTACTAATAAAGTATCATCCAAAGATATATAAATTAAAACCATTATTTCTCCCACTTAGTCAGCTGGGGCTGTAAAATTAACCGACTGTACTTCTGTAGAGAGGAAAGAACACTCTAAAGACTGTATAATTCTGCATTGTATCATATGATGAGTTTCCAGTTCAGGGGGTGGAAATGATGATTTCCCCTTAATTTATATTACTCTCAGGTCTATTCTGAACCGTATTAGTTGTACCTGTTTGGGTGTCTTGTATTGGTCAAATAGAACTGTTCAATCATTTACTAAGGGTTATTATAAGGTCTAGCGTATTGTTTTAATAGCATATCAACTTTCATGGGTCATTAAATGTGACGTCCAAAATTGAAAAATAGAAGTGATATCACTTAACTTATAGTTGCGGAAATAAGGGAGTTCATACATTTCCCACGGGTATAAGTCCAAAACTGAGGGGCCCGTGGTGTAATGGTTATCGTTGTAGAAAATGGACACGGCGACACAAGTTCAAATCCTGGACGAGATTGATTGCATTTCACAAAGCACTAATACCCTTGGGAAAGGTATGAATCCACTTATTCTTCCTCCAGCTATGGGTAAAATAGTTGAGCAGACTGGGTTCTTCAGCATTGGTGAGTCAACTAGTCAAGGAGAAGGAAAACTCTCAATTCAATCCTGTTAAACTCCGCTCAAAAATTGACCTTGTGTCATATCCTACCCGACCTGAGGGGTTAGGTAAATATGATAAATCTAAAACTGAACGTAATAGCGTGACTGGAGTTCGAAATCACTTACTTTCATCCTCGCACTCAAGCACTTTCACCATTACGTCAGTGGGAATAGAATTAGATGAAATCATACAGCTGTGGAAAGATTGTTTGCATTAGATAGTAAAAGTTGATAAACAGAATTGCAAATATTGAATAGCAATACTTACGTGAAATCATTTAACTGTATGCAAACAAATGAGTTCTTACTAGTTTAGAAAAAATACTATCTATTCGCTTAAAACCAGAGATACATAAACAGGGTTTGGTATTAAATAGCCCACAAGAGACGCTATGCTTTACAACACCGACCAGTCAATCAACCATTAACTGAAATAATTTTGCTCTTAACTAAGTTTTGCTCATTCTAGTACGCATATATCAAGGAGGTGCCCGTGGTGTAATGCTTATCATCGTAGGAAATGGACACAGCGACACGAGTTTAAATCCTGGACGAGACTGATTGCATTTCCCATAGCACTAATACCCTTCGGAAAGGTATGAATCCAATTATTCTCCCTCCAGTTATGGGTAAATAGTAGGGCAGACTAGTTTTTTCAGCCTTGGTGAGGCAACTAGTCTAGGAGAAGGAAAACTCTGAATTCAAACCTGTTAAACTCCGCTTAAAATTGACCTTGTGTCATATCCTGCCCGAGCGGAGGGGTTGGTAAATATGAGTACGCATATATCATGTCACTTACTTTAACTGCTCTGTCTAAGGTGTCACCGATCTACGAAGCGAAGTTTGCGTCATTTCGGTTATAAAGCAGGAACTTGCGCCTTTAACCTGATGATCTTTTGATATGCTGAGAAAATGCACTGGTTTATTTCGTTTAATTTCCAGCGCCTCATAAGATTTGCTCATTATCATTAATTTTCATGAAATCTTAAAAGTCACACAGTTTTAATTTTGGGGAATATGTGATTCCCTGCAATTTCGAAGATTGTGCTTTATCAAAAAATGCTGATCAACAATATCGAGAACGTAGATAAAATATGTATCAATAACTGGCTCTGACCCGACGTGAAAAGGTCGAAAAATGTAAACAGCATTCAAGAAGTTTAAAAAAATAAATCCGTTTTGCATATATTCACAAGCCTCCCATTACGAACAGATTATGGCACAGGCTCAATTTTTAAGTGGGGGCTAACAGATTTGAGATCACTCGGATAGCTGTTTCCGTTTTTATTCAGCATCAACTATTAGACCAAGAGCATTTTCTTAGATAGATAGATAGATAGATGTTCGTGTGTATGTGTGTGTGAGTGTCTGAGAATATATAGAGAGGAAAAACCATAAGGTCTTGAGAGGATGATTTTCTTTATATAATTATTTCCAAACAATATACATTTCAGTTTTTACACCTTCCTCAGTGCCCAATCGGTTGGGGTTGTATAATGTACTGACTGAATCATGTGGGTGGAGTAAGATCGGACCAGTGACTGTCCTTGATATGAAATTCCACAAACTGATGTTAAGGCTCCAGTAATTCTAGCATCACTCCCAGGTCCACTATGGCCCGGAGAGATAGCATCAGACTGGGTCCTATTGCAATGCTAGGACACCAAATAGTCGCTTGTACCACCATAGTTCTCAACTGACGGATGCAGCGCTACGGCACTATATAGAAACGTGCAACAGCCCTATTCTAAATAGTCTATGAGTGTAGCACTTCACCTTAAGTTTCAGTCCGATACTCGTTGTGACCTCGCCATTCGAAATTCTGACGAACACACAAAACACGGCAGCTGGTTAATTCACTAATACCTCTCATTCGTAGTCATAGAAAAGAGAGCAAAAGAATATAAAAAAATTAGTCAACCGTTTTAGATAGACATAGAGAAATAAATCGTCGTAAAGTGAGAGAGGCAGACACTGACCTTCATATTATCTTTTTGGTTTTCCGTTGTAGTTCTCGTACGTGACTGTTCGATGTTATCTTTATCTCTTTATCCCTCTCTCTCCTACTGTCTTGAATCACATTCTCTAGGATCATTAAATAAGTTTCCAGACTTTTTTCGCATGGACACTTTTATCGATAGAACACACATGAAACTCAAGTCCCCTTCAAAGTAATCTCCTCCGGCTGCAATGCACTTGTTCTACCGTTCCAACAACTTCTGGAAGGCCCTATAGAGGTCCTCTTGTGTGAGCATGTCAATGACCTTCGTTACAGCTTCTTTCATCTCCTCAATTGTCTCATAACGACAGCCTCTGAGCTTAGATAATAACCAAAAGTCACAGGGAGCAAGGTCTGATCTATAGGGAGGGTGAGGAGCTGTCTTGATGCCCATCTTGATCAAATAGTCTGTGACAAGGATGGAGTTGTTGACTGGTGCATTGTCCTGGTGGACATGCCACTGGCCCGATTTGAAAAGTGCTGGCCTCTTCCGGCAGAATCTCATCCTGACCTCCCTTAAAACCTCAACATAGTATTCCTTGTTGACTGTCTGTGCAGTGAGAACCCAGTGCATGTAGATCATGCCAGTGCTGTCAAAAAGGATCATCAAATGTTTGTGGGTGGATTTGCGCTGTGTGATCGTTTTGGATCTGGGAGAGTCAGCATACTTCTACTGGGAACTCTGTCTTTTGGTCTCTGGGTCATAGCAATAGACCCAGCTTTCATTGCATGGCATTTTTTCCAAGTTTAGAAAATAATTTTATTGCATATTGTTCTTCTAAAGTTCAAATTCCATTTTTGAAATTTTGATTGACAATCAGGCTTTAGTAGATTGTATTCCAATTCATGCTGTAGCTATTTATTTGAACCTTAAATCATAAGAATTAGTCAGTCATCTCATAAGATATATAGCAATAACATACTGAATTTTCAACAGACGATGACAATTTTAAATGCCTGTACAAAAAAGGTCTGGAAATTTATTGAATGCACTATGTATATCCCTCCTTTTTCACTGTTGTCTCTTTGATCTCAAATCTAGCTAGGAAATAACTTACTACAAAAACTATGAACCAGAGTTCAAAATAATATATATTACTATGTATGGGTCAAATAAAACTGTTCGAAATTTAAACTGAGTGCAAAGTAATGACTTACGCTAAATGGAATTGTTTGAAATTGAACTGTTTTATCATGTAACTATGTAAACACAGACTGGTATTTAATTGAATTGTTAGTTATACATAGCAATACTTGGAACCATTTAACTTTGTTGACCCATATTAAATTGAATCATTATAAATTGAACTGTAAGATCATTAAATGTGTGTATCAACACAATGTGTTTACCAATCATACATTTAATAGATATGAAAAATAGCCAAAAATGGTTGATATGTTATATAACCAAAGTAAACCAAAACAGACCTTTATCAGGGTTTATGAACTCTGAAATGAATCACAAAAGATGAGAAAATTCAAAACATTCTATTTTGTGCGATGCGATTCGCATTTTAAAATCTATTTCAAATGTATCTATTTCACATCAAACTCTCTATCTCTCTCCTTCTCCCCCTCTCTCTCGCTATATATATATTAGTGTGTCTGTGTGTGTGTGTTAAAATTTACATTATTTAGTTCATATCTACTTATTAGAAACGTTCCATCTGTGACTTTATTGATGTTATCTTTTTCTTTTTATATCTATCTATCAAGAAAGAAAGCCAAATTATTTAAAAAAATGGGATTTCGGAACATTTCAGCACAAATCTGATCCTGATACTTAATGCAACAATTTTCCACCCTTTTTTTTATCGACATAAACTAACATTTTGGAATCTATTAAATTGAAGGTGTGAATTGTTTCTAAATTATATTTAAATAAATCGTTATCTAAGTTCCCTTTTAAAACATATCTTTTGTGCTCGTGAATTGGTTTATTGAGACTACGAGAAGATTGTTATAATGCATGAATTGCTATTAGCAAATAATAAAATATAAGGAGAACTTTTATTACTGATAAAGGGAAACATGGATTCTTCCTAGCTATAACCATGTCTATATAATTACTGGAGGAAGTACAACAGCTAAAAGGCTGCACTGCAGTCTCGGAGAAGGAGGGTTATCTATTACGTTCAGGCTTGGCCAAATACCCTTGGGAAAGCTATGAACTTCGTTTTCCCCAGCCGTGGATCAAATAGAATATCTGTTGACCTTCTACGAGCATGTATTTCGCACTGATTAACCCAAGAACCTGGAAATACCATTAAAAACAAAGAAAGAATTACTGTTGTATGGTTACACAACTTTGACTCTATCGAAACGAACAGCGAAAAAGCTAATTGGTATACATGAATATTATCTTGTGGTGCTCACCAGATTTTAGCTTTTTAGAGGAACTGTTGGTAACATCTTTATCAACTGCCTTCATTCAGCGCCTTAAATCATTTTCTATACCTTATCTCAGTCTCTGTTTTCTTTTATGAGCGACATTGGCCAATGTCAATTGAGTTAGGAAGAAAACAGGAAATCATAAGTCACAGAGTAAATCTGGAACTGAAGAATTAGTAATTTAGTTGTACCTTTCTTGTGGCACTAATTTACTGAACGACGCCATAATTCAGACACAAATGAAATTTTCTGAATTGCAAATTTCATTTTTCTTAGAAAACAGTTTTCTTGTTTTTTTTAGTTTTTTACTGAAATAATTTTAATTATTCTTAGCCTTTAAGATAAAATGGTAATTCAAATACAAAGTTTTGTAGCTTGCTTATATTTAACTCAAATTTCTAAATTCCATTAACTTCCGAATATCTGGAGAATGTAATTGGTAGGAACATACAAAACGTAATTAGGCTGGCGTTCTCTTAGTGATAAAACACTAGTTG
>OY757912.1:102299211-102309211 GCA_963585895.1 Sepioteuthis lessoniana
CATAGAATTATTTTCTTCAATTTCTACATTTTGGTAACACGAAAATTAAAATCTGCGAGCAAAAAGAAAAAAAAAAATTGCAGCCATTGATTTAAACATATTCCAAATATGAACAATTCGAAAGAAGAAAATTGTCTTTATCTATTTATTTATTTGTCTATGGTTATTTTAGAGTTAAGATCTTAGATCTTGAAATTGGTTAGGCAAATAGCCAAAAGCTTCTGGTCAAACATATAATATCACCAGAACTACGTTCACTGGTCGGAGAAGTAGAATGTTAAAATAAACCATTAATAATAATTATCCTTTTCTTCGGCATTTATTCAAACTTAATTAATGGATGGTGTATGCTCCCTCCGTCCCTGTAGAGAGAGAGAGAGAGAGAGAGAGAGAGAGAGAGAGAGAGAGAGAGAGAGAGAAGTTAGTCTGTTATATCGACAATAGTTCCATTTCCTAAGAGGAAATGGGGAACATTCACAATGACACAGATCAATTTACAGAAGAAGATTGCTCAAGCCACCATCTGAAGTATCTTGACTTTTATAAACCAATTTGTGCCTGTTATTGTTTTGCAAGATGGAATAAATCATTAAATAAAAAAAGTGTTTAATGACAGAAAAATAGGAGAGTATTAATTCTTTAAAAGAAAACAAATAGATGCATACAAAAACAAACAGCATTTCTGAAGCGTTTATCGAGTTAGTTGAGGATTACATCTTGCACAGAGTAAATCCTGTAGTTTGAGACTCCGACACGAACAGTAGTTTCAAGCGTTGGAGCATTTTGCCAGAATTAAAACCTCTAGCAGGAGACTGCCTTCCCGAAAGCATGACAGTATTTGTTAAGTTTATTTTCGTTAGTCCTCAGTTTTCAATAACTAAAATCCAACGTGTAGCAGCGTTATACCTTAGGAAAAAAACTTAAATATATATATATATATATATATATATATATATATATATATATATATATATATATAGATAGATAGATAGATAGATAGATGCAACTGTAATATAAATAATTTATAAGGATTAAAGTTAAAAATGCGAAACACTCGTGAACTCCAAACAGGTGTCAATCTGGAAGGCCCTGAAAAAAATGATAGGTTTCATCTACTAATAATTGTAACTATTAAAAAATTCATTTGATTGAAGTAAAGCCGGGAAAAGTTTGACATGTTTCTACGATCTTGACATAAATGTTAACATTGAAGACGAAGTGTGACAGACTGATAGACAAAATAAAAGTTTCTAAAAAAATGAATATAAGAAAATAATTTGATCTCGGATTGTGGTATTGCTTTGTTTACTCGTATACCAATTTCCTGGGATTTGTAATGCCAAAACCATTCTTGTAGAAGAAGATTGGTGGTAATATTTAATTTATTGCTAGGGGATAAGTTGGAGCCATCTCTTTCCGAATGGGATTATTCCGAAAGAGAACGTAATTGCATGAATGGAGATCAAACTTGCTTACGTTAAAGGCACACTCGAGCCGTTAGACTACGAGAAATCCTACTGTATAGCTTTGGAAGTTGGTAGTTTATTGTTGCAGGAATTCCATAATTTGCTGTGCACCTAGCGTGATATTATGATTAACAACTTAGGTTAGCGGACCATTGGTTGTAAATTTGCTTCTCACTATGTGAGCTGTAGTTCCAGCTAAGTGACTAAGAAAAGTAAGCTTAGTTAATGCCGGTTATCTCAAAAGTTGGGTAATAACGGAAAATAGGATACGGTTATGATTTGTTTTTGTTTTTTTTGTTTTTTGATATCAGAAGTGAATGAGTAGATAATCGAAAATTTTGCACAAATTAAATCGAGCAATGACTGTACCATAAAGATAATGCTTATAATAGGTAAACTGAGTTTATATTTTCTTTGGAGCTAGAAAAAGTTTTTGAATGCAGCCTCAGTGTGTAATCGTAGATTTTTTTTAGGTAGACACAAAAGTACGTTTTTCGTTTTTGTTTTTTGAAATAACCTCAGGAGTATTAGTCTTGTTCATGTACAAGGTGCCGTAGAAATATCTCTCACAGATTACAGAGTTATCTTTGAGGTACAAGTGAAATTAGGCAAATGGTAGTTGTAGTCCCGTCTTGCTAGACTCATCGCAATTTCTTTACCGATAAGATCAGCGACGATAATCGCTTGGACTGGTGTACTCCGAACTTTTCCTGCTGAAATGTTTCTAAAGAATTCTGAGTCTGTTATTGCTAAACATAGAGCTTTTTGAGTTAATTTCATACTACATGGAAATTATGCTGTTCCGGATAGAATTTTCATCGCCTAAAAGGACAGATTTTTTTTTTATCCGGATCATCAAAACAGGAAATGAGCATGAACAGTTTATCGAGTAACAACTACAATTTCATCAGTTCAAAAAAAAAAAACATTCAATCAGAAACCCAGTCGGATAGGGCTGTAGAATACACTCACTGAATCTCAGCAGTGGTGTAGGACCCCTCTCAATGTCTATCCTGGATATGACACTAAAAGGCTTGATGGTGAGGCTCCAGTAATGCGGGATCTTTGGAGAATGTAGAGTGCCCCTTCATTGTCATCGCTCGTTGGTACACTCTGTTCTAGAGTTGTAGCTCCTAATAGGGTTTTATCTATTGGTCAAATAGAACTGTTCGACATTTAAACTCTGTGCAAACGAATTGCTTACGTTAAATAAATTTGTTAGTAATAAAATTGGTTGGTCATTTAACTGTGTAAAACCAAATGACTGATGTTAAATTGAACTGTTAGTGATACACTGTGATACTTGTACCCATTTACATTTGATTTATGCTAAATTGAATGGTAGGCAATAAAACTCTTGTATCATGTATCTGTGTGTATCAACAAAATGTATTTACAAATCATATATTTAATATGCAAAAACAGGATTTGGCATTAAATAACCAGCAATACTTGATAGAACATAAAACCAAACTAAAACAATCTGAAAAAAGGTGCCTAGTCGGCTGGGGTTGTAGAATACACCGACTGCTTCTCTGCTCAGGGGTCTGACATCCACAAAAAGTGTCCTGGATATGACACTTACAAACTGATGGTGAGGTTCCAGTAATGTTGGAATTTTTTGGAATGTGGAGAACACCTTCATTGCTATGGTTCCCAGGTCCAATCTGGCCCCGGAATGGTAGCACCTGACAAAGGTCTTTTCTATAGGTCAAAAAGAACTAAACCGTGGTTTCGAGACTTTAATATTTTGGCATTTATAGTGCATATTTATGCTAATGTGAATTGTTTAAAATAGAACAATTTTGACATTTAGACTGCGTATTTATGCTAAGCTAAATTACTTGAAATAGAACTGTTTTCATATTTAAACTACGCACTTACGCTAAACTGAATAGCTTGAAATAGAAATAGTTTTGAAAATTAAACGGTTTACTCATGCTAAAGTGAATAGTTACGAATAGAACTGATTATTTGAATAAAAATTCATTTGGCATTAAAGAAGCTACAAAGGATGATATGCCATAAAAGCCAACCAACCAACCAACCAATCTGAAAAAAGAGAGTGTCCTGTATATGACACAAAAGCACATCTAATAGTTAGAATCCAGTGCATAAACTCTGAGAAATATCCCTTCTTCGACCGCCATTACCTACAAGTTAACTTTAACCTGGGTTGGTAGTACCTGTTAGGGTATTATTTATGTTTCCAATAAAAATCTTTCGTATTTTTCTGCAATACTTGTTTCTATTTAACTGTGAATGATATATATAAAATATAGTTACTTGTAGCTATTATTGCTTTCTAAGATTATTATAATTATTTGATTAAAACTATACAGCTTTGTGCGAACGAAATACTATTATTAAATGTAAAAGATTCTTGAAACTGAACAATTGTCAGAATTAGGTAAGAATACTTACTTAGTAGGTAATCAAATGACTAAGCAGTATTTAAATTATTTAAATTAAATAGAAATACTTGGTATCATTAAAAATTGGATGAAACCTTTTTTGTAAAATGAGATACAAATGGAAACATAAATGGATATCTGACAGCAATTCACTAACCTATTAGCATAAAATAACCGTTAATAGGTTGATATATCAAAGGAAATCCATTGATCAAGCAAACAATTTGTTAATGCTTTTCTTATTTTATTTTAAGTTTGTTCAATATCCTACGATTCTACGGTCACGTCTCATCAACCGAAAAAGACATCGACACACGACTGACGAAGGCATGGACGGCTATCGATAGGTTCTCGATCATATGGAAATCAGACGTAACCGATAAAATGAAACGCAGTTTCTTCCAGGCAGCGGTCACATCGATACTGCTATATGGATGCACTACATGGATGCTAACTAAACGGCTGGAGAAGAAACTAGACGGAAACTACACAAGAATGTTGAGAGCAGTATCGAACAAGTCCTGGCGACAACACCCCACGAGACACCAACTATACGGACACTTGCCCCCCATCACGAAAACTAAACAAATTAGACGAACCAGACACTCGGGACACTGCTGGAGAAGCAAGGAGGAGCTCATAAGTGATGTACTCCTATGGACCCCCACATATGGCCGTGCAAAAGCAGGATGACCAGCTCGAACTTACATACAGCAACTATGTGAGGACACAGGATGTAACCCTGAAGACCTGCCGGAGGCGATGAGTGATAGGGAGAAGTGGCGAGAGAGGGTCAGGGATATCCGTGCTGGCGGCACGACATGATGATGATGATATATATATATATATATATGTGTGTGTGTGTGTGTGTGTGTGCGTGTGTGGATGACTATAGAGATATATATACTCCCCTATGCCCGTAGGGTTGAGTTCTCCAGCGAATGAAGTAATCGTGTTGCCGTTAGTGTTTATTGCAAGTCTCTTCATATATGAATTGAGGTCTCGGTAGCCGTTAAACGGATGTATGTAAACAATAATAATTGTGATTCATAACCGTTTAAAATTCACTTCGCTGCTACTGGCTCCTCGTGGCTGCGGGTTAGAGGCTGGGATTGGCGTTTGAGTCAACCGGGTTTCGATCCCATCTACGGGAAGCTAATATGTCTAGCCATACTGATGGGTTCGGATAGAACGAAACAGATCTGTCTGTGGATGACTATATATATATATATATATATAGGAAAATTATTTGTCGATAATCGAAAAACTACCGCAAAGTGTCATAATATTTTCTTGATCCAGACAACGATTTTGAAGTGTCATCAAAATCCATAATTTACCACAACATTCCATTTCACAACTCTGCAATCGCAATGGATTTGGCAACATTTAGTGAACCCAGTCATTCAAACCTTCAACATGCCAGTTAGCAAATACTAACAAAAATAAGAAAAAGAGTACAATTCCACAGTTAAACACTCTACTACTGCCTACACCAGCTACAGCCCTTTGTTCAGTACAAATGTATAATTTCGAACTGCAACATCACCTGTGAGGACCCCGTTTCATAATAAAGAAAAATTAGGTCCTTGACATATTTAGTATCGAAGTAATCTATTATTCCATCAGTAATTTCTACAAGATAAAGTTAAACGGCCTGTACTATATGCTTATGTAAAGACATACCCCTTTAACATTCATAAAAGATATGTGGCATATACTGTTCCAATGAAATGCTCATAAATCAACAATATAAACCGCAGTAAAATACATTTTCATTTGCCGAATAAACCGACTAATATTCGAAAGAGAGGTAGCAAGTAACAGATAATTCCGAAGCTGCAAACTTAATTTTATCAATCGAGCGCGAAATTACGTCTTCAAATATTTTGTGATCCCTGAGTGAAACAAAAGAAAAATCAACGAAAAACCAAAGACGATACTCCTTGGAACATTTTCTTCGTCTAGTTGCCCTTTCCGAGTTTACTTACCACGTCGAATTGAAAACCGTCGTCCTGTAAATAACACTTTAAGTGTTAAAGCTTAGATCAGTATCTGGTTGTAGCCTTTTTGATGATCGTTTGTAGTTGAGTACAGAATTAATTCATACCGGACATTGGCCTTGGGGTTAGAGTGTTCGCCAATGGCCCGGGAGACCTGGGTTCAATCCCAGGTCGAGTCATACCAAAGACTCAAAAAATGGTACTTGATGCCTCCTTGCTTAACACTCAGCATTTTAAGGTACGGATCAAGGGTAAAGTAGAGCAATCTAGGGAAAGGATTAGCGCCCTCCCCTACACATTGGTGTAGTAGCTATCGAAAAGGGAGCCTTCGGGTTACCCTCGACTGTGGTCGCCAACTTTACTTACTTACAGAATTAAAGGGGATTTTTAAAATCTTCTTGAAAAGACCTTCTTTGAGAAAAAAAAAAAATCTGGTGACAAATATTAGCAAACACTGCTTTAATTTCATAAACCGGCGCTCCCATATATCTATAGACATGGGATGAAGGTCTGTGTATATGCATTTGAAGTAGGAACCCGAAGCAATTCTAAACAGCGAAATAGATTGGCTAAAGTTTGTTTCCGTCTGACCGTGGCGCAAAACTTAGGAGTCTCTTTTATTTAAATTTGGCATCTTTGTCCGCTCAGAATCAGTGAAGACTCACCGATCATATGCATGTTCCGCTTGACCGAATCCGACAAGTTCGCCCCACTTTGCTCCTGCCCCAGAAAGTGGCAACAACACATATAGTTTTTCACATCGATGTCTTTACCAAGTACACACACAATTACACACTAAGAGACACACATGTACGCACTTATACAAGAACATATATAAATATATATGGAGAGAGACACAGACAGACAGACAGAACGTCCGGCAGAAATATGTCACGTGCGTGTGGAACGTAATGAATAAAACAAATCGACATAGTCCTTATTCACAGTTCACTTTACTATAAAAACACCTACAACAATATTCGTCATTTTGTTTTGTCATGTTCAAAAATTTATCAATAAAATTATATCATTTAAATGCTGACCCTCACGAGCTGTACATAGACAAACTTCTCTGTAATGTTCTGCCGCGGCCACAAAGTCATTGCCTTTTGTATTACTGCCCTGACGAATAATATATTTCAGATTATAATTTGTCTGCAGCTTACGTTTAATGAATTGAACAATAAGGTATCCCAAGAGGAGATGACATGTGTGAACAAACCGACAAGAACGATGTCAGTACATAGTGAGATGATTTTCAATCACCAACCCACAACGTTAACTATTCCACACCATGATAACCGCTGACATGGCATGACTGTTATTGCTCAAAAATATATCTCCCACCCACTTACAGTTAATAGCTCCTGTGCAGAGGCAGTTCTAAATTGAAGAGTTAATTCTGGAGGACTATCCATCTATATATATATATATATATATATATATATATATATATATATAAAGTAAATGTATGTGTGTTTGTTTTTATATGTATGTGTGGTTGTTTGTATGTGTGTGTGTGTAAATGTTTCCGACATTTAAATAAATTTCCCTCATATTCCACATTCACAATGTTTGGAAAAAATAAAATGTTGCTTTTCTTGGGTGTCTAAGTCCAAAAGAATGCACTTTTTCGTCAAACCTGGAAACAAATTTTTATGGGGCTATCTGTGGGCTATCTGTGGGGATAAGTTTTTTTTCCCAAACTATGAAAATTAATCGAGTTTAAACCCTCACTGAACGTGGACTTATACATTTTCTGAATATGAATTAGAGAGGAAACATAAGAATATCATTGAGTTGTTACTTGCTAATGACAATAATTAAAGTGTTATTTTGAATTGTATTAGATTGAAAATTTCTAGTTCAAGTAATATTAACGTTTTTGAATCGCCTAAATGCCAAGTTGATATAAAAATATCATAACAGAATATTGCTGAAAAAATATATTTACCGTAACGCAATATCTTCATCAAACGAATCATTTTTATAACGAGAAAAGCCTTCCTCACTTTTTGAAGGGTGTAATACCTACGTGATAAACAACTTTAATCGAACCGTTTCTAATAAAAGTGCGAGGTTGACAATGTAGACGGAACCATCCAAAGAAAAGAGGTAAGAATTGTGAAACATGTACTCAGCTCCTTAGGTAAACAGATAAGGGTTATTCAATCCGGACTTTAACAGGTCAAAGAATAGGCTATTGGCAATCATGTAATGAATTAAGATATATATAGTAAAAAGATACAGGCGAGTGTTTCTCTATCTTGGAGCAGACTCCACCTCAATATTGTCCCCGAAGCTGTTACAATTACGATACAGCGACCAACTTTGTAAAGGTAGAGAGAAATCACGTATAGATTGGAAGTATTGAAGAATATGTCATTCTGAGTTCATATTTGTCTTTTTCAATCTTCTCTACTTTTAGATTAAACCTCAGAATATATTCATGATTCATTTCTTAGTTACCAACGATTATTTTTCTTTGAGAAGTGATGGTCGAGAGGTGCTGCAGGATTTATTTGATTCAATTTTAAATACATTACCGATTAAAACCATGTATACATTCATTTTGAATCAATCAATCAATCAATCAATCTATATATATATATATATATATATATATATATATATATATATATATTGGAAGCATTTCTTCATTAATACAAATTTCGTTGAACATATTAGACATTTTCTGTCTACATATTTTCCTGTTGATCCGTTCATATTGCCGTATTGCTTTTATCGTATTCGGGGGAAATTGATTGATGTATTTTCCATAATTGTATATATCCCAAGTACTTTGTGCCCGACTTTGGACCATCATCAGGGGAGGATCTATTACAAAAGTTATGTAACTTTTGTTTTTGCATTACTACTATGTATGAGCGTCTGTACCGCTGGAGCGTGTAGCGTTTGCTTTTAAATATGTTTCTATAAATAAGTCAGTAGCTAAAGACATTAAAGTACATTAGCACTGGTTTGAAAATTAATTTTGTTAAGTATGGGTTATATCACTTTTGTAATAGATCCTCCCCGGATGATGACCCAAAGTCGGGTAGAAAGAACATGGAATATTCACAATTATGGAAAATACATCAATCAGTTCCCGCCGAATACGATAAAAGCAATACGGCAATATGAACGGATCAACAGGAAAATATGTAAACAAAAAATATCAAATATAATCAACGATATTTGTATATATATATACACACACACACACACACACATACATATATATATATATATATATATATATATATATATATATATATATATATATATACTAATCTAATATCTACCACTATTCACGGTACCAGAAAAAAACAAAAAACAAAAAAAATCCTGGCCAGGAACAAGAGATAAAAATATCTCGAATCACCGCCCAGAGGAAAAAGAAAAAAGTTTTTTGGGTAAAATAGAAAGAAAAGACCAACCTCGTCCGACTCCTTGGTGAATAAAGCAAAGCAATTTCTCCTTAGAATTTAGTCGAGCGTAAACTTCCTGATGATCCGTTTAGGTGAAGCTTTAGTAGAATTTTCGACTAGCGATTTAAGTTAATTCTATATATATATATATATATATATATATATATATATATATATATAGGGGTGAAATTAAGGGAAAAGTGAGTAAACTAAATACAGTCAACTGGATTCAAATTGACAATTCGTGAGTACTTCATTGAATGACTTCTTCAGAATTCTGGTTATTCTGATGCGCAGAGCACTAAGAAGATATAGATAAAGGAGAGGTAGGATTGAAAAAAGGAGGGACTGAAAAGGGAAATAAACATACATACACACCACTCTTTAACCAATCCTGTAAGCCGGACATGGTCATTTCTCCTGCCGATAAAATTGGTGGCATTTTAATTATGCACAAATATATTTTCTTATACGAAATCATTTCACTTTTAGCTGACAGAAATACCAATGAATTATCTAATTTGACCACAATCAACAATGACATTATTTCATTCAATATTTTTTAAGGACTTATTAGAAACAAAAATAATTCTCTGACTTCCTTTATTAAACACAACCCTAAAATCCCTATATTATATGGCCTACCCAAAATTCATACACCAAAAAACCCTTTAAACCTCATTATT
>OY757912.1:102316711-102585962 GCA_963585895.1 Sepioteuthis lessoniana
TCAAATAGTAAAGGAAATTAGTCGACAATTTGGGACCTTAAATTAAACTACATCACATTTCCGGTTATTTGAAAACGATGTTAAAAATACTTTTACGCAGGTCTTTGGAGAATTTATAGTTTTATTAGCTAAATCTAATTTTGATTTTCCATCAGTGATTTCCAATATTGTTTACATCATCCATTTCATGAGTCATGGGGCTTCGTGATTTAATGAAAGACAACGATAAAATAGTAGATAAAACGAGTTTTCTTTTAAAATCCTTTCTTCAAAATTATTCTTTTTTTTTCTCTGATGAAAGCCTGGGTCGAACAATTTTCTCTGTCTCTCTCTCTCTCTCTCTCTCTCTCTCTATATATATATATATATATATATATATATATATATATATATATATATATACTTTGTGACTGTAGTCAAGGTTGACCCGAAGACTCCCTTTTCAATAGCTACTACACCGAGGAGTAGAGGAGGGCGCCACTCCTTTCCCTGGATTGCTCCCTTTTCCTTTGATATGTACCTTATATTGCTGAGTGTTTAGCAAGGCGGAATCAAGTACCATTTCTAAAGTCTTTAGAATGATGCGACCCGGGATTGAACCCAGCTCTCGCGGACCACTGGTGAACACTTTACCCACTTGACCAATTGAGCCGGTTTATATATATATATATAATTTATTTAGATATATCTCTGAAAAAGAGAGCTCAATATCGGTAATCAAACATATGAAGACCCAAGTTAGGATAACTTAGAAACAGTCAACAACGTTTGGTAACTCATTTTCAGACATATACGAACATCGGAGGTTGCATAGGCGAGAAACTGACAATCCCCAAGCGTCGTTGCTACGAACACAGTCTCTGTCTTTCTTTGCCCCCCTCTCTCTCTCAATATATATATATATATATATATATATATATATATATATATATGTCTGCATGTGTGCGTGTATGGGTGTCTATGTGTGAGTGTGTCTACAAGTGTGTGCACGTATGTGCGTGTATGTTTATATAAATGCGTGTTTACATGTTTGTTTGTATGAGTGTGTGAGCGTGTGTTCAATATTTATGAGTTCTTATCGAAGACTAACGTATTAAGTTTGTATGTCATTATAAGGAAAGTAAAGTTGGTGACCGTAGTCGAGGCTGACCAGAAGGCTCCCTTTTCAAAAGCAACTACACCGATGTGTAAGAGAGGCTGCTACTCATTTCCTTGGATTGCTCCACTTAACCCTTGATACGTACCTTATATTGCCGAGTGTTAAGCAAGTAGGAATCAAGTACCATTTTTAAAGTCTTTGGTTTGACGCAACCTAGGATTGAAACTAGGTCTTCCGGACCATTGGTGAACACTCTGCCCACTGGTGTAATGGTTAAAAAGCTGGACTGTGGCCTCAAAGTAATGTCATTATAGTGCACCACTTAAAAAAAAAAAAATACAAAAAAACAACAACAAACAAAATGGAAACACATTGTTATCTTCTATGATAAAAATGGATTTCTGTTTATTCATTCATAAAAAAAAAACTATATCTAAATCTTGTACAATAGTAAATATATTGAATGCAAAAATAATGTTGGTCATCTCACAATAAATTGTAGCAAATCTTAATTTTATTTTTCTAAAATTGCCAACAGTAAATATATCAAATCGTAATGTAAATAATAAAACATAAACATATTCATATTGTTGAAGAAAATACCACAAAGCAAAAAAGTGCCAAATTATGTAGGCAATTCTTTCTACGTAATTATTCATCTGAATAGGTATATTTATTTTTCTGAGCCACTCAACTTGAGGCATTTGTTGAATTACATGGTGGGATGCTTTTACCTGAGTGATTACAAGGGGATTTCAAATTGAAAAGACACTGGGGTGGGATTCCCCCAATGTTAGTGAAAGCATCACTACTAAACAGTGTGATTAGATTACATTGAGATATTGATTCAATTACAGTAATGAGCTGGCTTAGGGTCAAAGTCAAGAACAAGACAAGTTAAAACTATTGGTACCAAAACGCGCTAAGCATTGGTGTTTAACTCTTTTGCTATAATTATCATTATTATTTGAGAATTTTTTCATACCACCGATAGCTGATCCAATTTACCAACCCCTCCGCTCGGGCAGAATATGACACAAGGTCAATTTTTAAGCGGAGTTTAACAGGTTTAAATTCAGAGTTTTCCTTCTCCCAGACTAGTTGCCCCACCAAGGCTGAAGAACCTTGTCTGCCCTACTATTTACCCATAGCTGGAGGGAGTATATTTGGATTCATACCTCTCCCAAGGGTATTAGCGCTATGTGAAATGCAATCAGTCAGGTCCAGGATTTGAACTCGTGTCGCCGTGTCCATTTCCTACGAGGATAACGACTACACCACGGGCACCTCCATAGATAGCTGATTGGCTCCCACAGTATTCTTTGTGACAACATGAGACATGAAAGCGAGTAGTCGAAGTCTTCTTCATCCTATTTACCTACCCCTCCGCTCGGGCAGGATATGACACAAGGTCAATTTTTAAGCGGAGTTTAACAGATCTCAATTCAGAGTTTTCCTTCTCCTAGACTAGTTGCCTCACTGAGGCTAAAGAAACCAGTCTGTCCTACTATTTACCCATAGCTGGAGGGAGAATAATTGGATTCATACCTTTCCCCAAGGGTATGAGTGCTATGTGAAATGCGATCAGTCTCGTCCAGGATTTGAACTTGAGTCGCCGTGTCAATTTCCTACGACGATAACCATTACATCACGGGCACCTCCTTTAATCAGAGAGGTTAGAGCTTTCTCTTTCATAGATAGGCACGTTCTCGGTCTATTTTTATTGGGAAAAACCCTTTTTAGGGGTCTTTCTGGATCAGGATAGTCTTCTCATAATCATCTCACCAGATATATTTGTTCCTCCCAGGTGAACTTGGTTCAAGGGCCAGTTTTTCGTGGATTTCTTAAACCAGATTCAGTGTATGCACTTATGGCCAGGAATTTTCCAATCCGGTATAATTTGTAATGTTGCTCTGCGCAAATACAACTGTATGTCTCTCTCTGGTGAATTTTCAATTCCTTGTAATTCTTTTTTCCATATTATTTATCCATTTGGCTATTCTGAAATGTTCTTTTAGCATCCAAATTTTATTCCAAAACTTGGTATACGGTTGTTGTTTTACATTATCCTCCTACTTGTTTGTAGAAATCTATTTCGTTATGTTGAAATATCCTATTTGGTCTGTATTACTTGAACCTGTCTGGCTGTCTTTTGAGTGTCCCTTCTTACGTCAACATCTTTTGATATGTCTCTTCATACTGTATTGTAAAACTTGTTTGCTGTTTACATTTGATCGTTTCCTCCAGACATATCTTAGAAGTTTTCCCATCCTTCGTAATTTCGTTTGTTATCGAAGTTTATTTACCTATCCTTCTAGCCTAATTTCCCAACCACGTCTCTTATTTCTATTCGGGTTCCTTTGGGGAACTCCGTTTTTATGACTAATTTTGCTCTAGAGTAAGTTAACTCGTTTTGATGAGAGATGTTGCCAGTTGAGATATTCAATAATAATTTGTTTACCGCTTCGAGATCAAGCTTAATTTTTTTCTAGTCTTGGTTTCTGTGGAACAATAATGAAGTCTTCTATTCAGTCATAATTTTCTTGATTAACTCTACATTTATTTCGTCTTACGCTAACATTTGCTTTGTGCTACTGGTGTCAGTGGCGTTTTGGCTATTATTACCTTAAATTTCATTTCAGTTAGAGGGATCCTGCTTTTTCGTATTTAGTGTTTCAATTCGCGTCGGAGGATCTACTTAATATTCTTCACAGATTATATTTCTTGTTTCTCAAGGTCGGGAAAGCAAACCTTGCTTAATATCTTTCTACCTTGGTCAGCATGTCTTTGGCTTCTTGCATTAAATGTAGTGGATTTAGCCCACATTTCTGTAATTCTTTTTCTGTATTCTCTTGTGTAGCATTGCTATTCAAATAACAATCCCGTATATTTTTGTTTTCTACTGTAATCCATTTCTTTCATTGGTGCCCCGAGTTAAGTTGTTGCTTAAGTTGATGTTTGTGTATCTGGAATTAGAACAGCCAACATTCGCAAATCTCTCAAGGGAGTACTTGCCACTCAGTACACTCAGATCCTAATTTGAGTCTCACGTTGATATAGATTTTTCATCGTTCTCGGGTAATATTAAGTGAATATATCAGAGTCAGTGTTTGATTATTGTATATGACCCTGTCAAAGACGTGGCCTAAATTCTGTAGTGGAAGAAAACCTTTCAAAGGGCTGAAAAAATTATTTTAAAATAAATACATAATTTTGAAATGAATACATTCTAATACGGTATAAGTCCTCTTAATCGCTTTTTCTTTTTCTTTTTTTTTTGATTGATCCGAAACATTTAAGGTTGGGGATAGTTGATTGTTTTCTTTTGGGGTGTCATTCCCTTTTGAATTGATATTATTTTTTCTCCTTTTCCCATCACTTTTCCCGTTTTTGCTGTAGGATTGTTAATACAAATGAACACCGAAGCATTCACAATTTACATACGTTCAGTTAATAATAAAGGTATAGAAAAAATTTACAAATTAGTGATATTAAAGCTTAATCAATCCTAATTTACGATTTCAGCGTTTTCTGTCACCTTCAACTTGATATGAAATTCATCGTTTTTGTCAGTCTAGGATTGCTGTACATCTTTTAAGAGAGAATTCTTCCCTGACTGTATTTTATATATATATATATATATATATATATATATATATATATATATATATATAATTAAACCGACTCCTCAGGGTATCTAGCACCGGTGCTAGATACCCTGAGAAGCCGGTTTAGGCGAAACTGTAGTAGGATAGTACTCACTCGCGATTTAATTTCTGTAATTAACTCTACTTTTGTATTGAGCACTATTTGTAATAGAAGCATTGCAGCATTTTACGGTGGTTTTTGGTTCTTTTTACCTACAGACTGCATATCTCTTGATTTTTTTCAACTGGTGTGACGAAGTTGGCCTTTTCTTTATTTTTTCCCAAAAGAATTTTCTTTTCTTTTTCCCCCAGGCAGTGATTCGGGATATTGTTATCCCTAAATTCTGGCGTTTTTTTCTTTTTCCTGGTAACCGTGAATGCTGGTAGATAGTAAGATATTAAATATATATATATATATATAATACGATCAGTGAGGAATTCACCCTAAAAGTACACAAACATATATATATATATATATATATATATATCAACCCCTTCCCACATACAGATGTGACAGAAGACTAATTTTAATGGAGTTTAACATGTTCTAATTCAGAGTTTCTCCCCCTTGACAGTTTCTATAACAATGTTAAAGAGCCCAGTCAGCCCAAGTATTTATATATAAGTGAGGAAAATAGTTGAATGCATACCTTACCCATGTGAATTAGCACCATGGGACTTGCAAGTCACCACGTCCATTATTTCACCTCTGTTCCATATTCTATGACAATAACCATAATACCACAAACGCCACTAAACATTCTAGTATTCGTTAGAAAGGCAGTTTAAAACAAGCGCAAGAGTTTATCAATGTAATGTTTGTTTATTTTTAAATGTCGTATCAGCACCCCTTGGGCCAAATCAATTCTTCTATAAGAACAGTAGTGGTACTATTTATCCCATTACTGGGAGGATAAGGGGTTCATTTCCCAAGGGTATTTCTCTGAAATTGAACGTAAAAGGACGACTAAAGTTCAAACTCGCTTACAACGATTCGGTTGTTTAGCATTTTAACGATTACACCGCAATGATAATCCATGTATTTGTTGAAAATAAGTTGACCCATAAAGGTGACAGTTGCAACTATTGACAAACACTTGATTATTAAGTGTAAAAGGTGTAGAAAAAGTTGCTCCATTGATGGCAGCTGATATAATTCCTCTCAACAGCAATCAGTGTTACTTTCATCAGAGAAAACCAGGCGTTGCATAGCCATTGAGAAACCACTTTTATAGAACGTAAATTAGTAGCCAATAATTCGCAGCAAAGAACTTGAAGGGGTGGCGAAATATATCATGGACAGATGAATGAAAACTTGAATCTTTTCTTTGTAAGTGGAGGGTCTATACAAGAAATATCTTGGATAAAGGTTCAGCGATTAATGTTTGGTTTGATCTGGATTCTTTGTTTAATGGCATATGAACCTTTGTAAGTTATTTAATGCCAAAGAAACCTTTCTAGATAAAGAGTAGCGGTACTATTTAACCCATTGCTGGGAGAAGAATGGGGTTCATGCCTTTGCCAAGGGTATTCTTCCGAAAGTGAACGCAATACCGCAACTGGAGGTCGAACTCGCTAATTACAATTACAGTCCATCGCTTAAACCAATACACCACTGATAAATGTGTGCATCCAGTAGTTAAATAAGCTGGGGAGCATGTTATATTTGTTTTTTGTTTTCTTTTTTTGTTCTTTGTTTTTTGGCTGAGAAATTGCTGGATATTTGATATGGGTCTAGAGAATCATGCTGAATGAAACAATATTATTTGATTTTGTAAAGATATGCTATATTATCTGGTCTAAACATAATTGGAAAAAATTATCTTTCAACAAGACAGCGATCCACAACACTCTTCTGAATCATATCAAAATACCTTGATTAAAAAAATACATTGAAAAAATATGACTTGGTAACTTCTATGAACTTATTTCTCTACCATTGATTTAGTGAGAGATAAATTAGGTCGAAGAGTTTTCACAAAATACCAAAGGAGTGTAAATGAGTGTAAATTTTTTTAGTGATTGAAAAAATAATTGGGAACGTCTATAATTTACTGTTTTAAAAACTTGCTGGAAAGAAAACTAGTTAAGAGCTAATATTTTGTAAAAACCAACAAAACAAAAACGAAAAAGAAAAGCACTAACAAGAAATCAAAACCTTTATGGAAAATTCGACTGGAAACTCAGGAAAGAAATCTACATATACTAGCAAAAATGATAAAACAAAGGAAAAAAGCAAGAACATGTTGGGGCAAAAATGGAAAAAGCAATAATAACAATACAACTTGAGGAAATAAACCAGAAAGTACTGGCGAAAGAAAGAAGGTTAAAGGGAACTGGACATTCCCAAAAAACGAAACGAAATTCTACCAACAAACTGGGGAAGATGACAAGAAAAAATACTCACAAACGTTAGTAAGAGAAGCTGAACAATTTTGGTGTATATATGGAAGCCAGGAATACTAAGCAAAAAGCAGAATGAATAAGCAGCATGGCAAAAGAGTTTTAACAGAATACCAAAGGAGTGTAAATGAGCGTTTTCAGTGCTTGAAAAAATAATTGGGAACGTCTACAATTTACTGTTTTCAAAACCTGCTGGAAAGAAAACTAGTTAAGCAATAATATTTTATAAAAACCAACAAAACAAAAAAAATAAAAAAAATAAAAAAAAATAAACAACCCTAAAATACGAAAATGAAACAAAAGCAAACAAAAGACAGAATGATCTATAGTAAAAAATTCGTTCCTTTTATTACAAAATAAAAAATGTATCATGTTAAGGTGTTTTTAGAAACCTTTTTGTCGATACTGTTTATATATATATATATATATATATATATATATATATGTATGTATATATTTAATCCGTTCTAGCAACAAGTCTTGATGCTTGAGAATTTTATGTTCCTATATATATATATATATATCAACATCAAATTATCAACATCAAGACTTGTTGCTAGAACGGATTAAATTGGTTCTCTCTCTAACTCTCATCATCCATTTCTATCAGGTAACACACTGTTCATGTCGTTTGGACGGCACCCATTCTCCACACAGAGCTGAGCTGATAAATGCACGTTTTTGCAGGCAAAAAAGTACGGTTGAATCCTTGTTTAGGATTCCATCAGAGGAAGTATCATAAGGTTTCGCCTTACTTCTCCAACATTGCATAGCATATCTAGCATATCGTAATTAGATGTGTGAGATGAATTAAGTGGCTTCACAGCTACTTTTTAGTGCGGGGATTCTTCCAGGATTCATTCAAAAGTAAAGGAATGAATGCTTGGTTTGTTTGTAAGGTATATCAACCATTGTTGGGTATTTAATGCGAAATCCATTTTTATACACTAAACAGTTCTATTACGAACAATCCAGGCACAAATAAGTACGCAGTTGAAATGTCAAAAGAGTTCTATGTCAAAAAATTCATTTTAACATTCCTACATTTTAATTCTATTTGAAGCTTAGCTAGGATCATTCCAGGTGCCATCACGCCGGGCCAGAGGGGACCTGGGACAGATGGTAATGAAGGGGTGCTTCATATTGCCCAAAGCTCCGGCATTACTAGACCCTCATCATCGGATTATTTGGTGTCACATCCAGGATACTTGTTGGGGTAGTATTACCCCTCAGCAGAGATACAGTCGGTATATTCTACAACCCCAGCCTACAAGACCAAAAAGTGCAGCACCACACACACACGCACACACACAAACACACACACACACACACACACACACATATATACATATATATATAAGCTCTTCGAAAGAATTGAGCACTCTGGTAGCCGATAGAATATAAATAGGTAAACAAACGGACGCTGCTGCTGCTGCTGCTATTGCTACATAATACCTTAAAAATTCCCTTAGCCAACGTGGTACGCTTGTTGGCCGATCGGTCTGAAACTAAGTCTAACATAAAGTTGGACGGGTTTCGAATCCGGCTTCGAGCGTCCTACGTGTCTAGCCACACTGAAGAGTTCTGATAGAACGAAACAGTCTGTCTGTGGATAGCTGCATATATATATATATATATATATATATAAGAAACAATCAGTTTGTCCGCTATTGAAATAAATTTGCAGTATCTCAATTCCTACTAATCGGGTAATTTTTCATGAACACATTGGTGATTCTACTCATATTTACATTTGCGTTCCTCTAGAAGCAGTAAAAATACTTTCCCGCATTTTGTATTAAAAAATTGGATTTGTTTGAATATAGCATTATATATAGAAAGTACATATTCAAAATAACTTTTTTGTATAAAATAATCAATATTAATTTACTTAATAAAGAATATATTTTATAAGATTTATTTACTCAAGTATTTTTTGTTGGACAACTATTTATTTTAATAAATATATGTTCCATCGTAAAAATACTATCGTTTCGGTTAAAGTTACTTTTGGATATATATATATATATATATATATATATATATATATATATATATTTCATCATACAACGTGTGAAAGCACGTGCGATACCCTAGCCTCATCAGCCGCCAACCAGGGTGATAACACAGTTTCGGTAGCTCAAAACTGTGTTGGACAACTATTTATTTTAATGAATATATGTTCTATCGTAAAAATACTATTGTTTCGGTTAAAATTATTTTTGGATATATATATATATATAAATTGTTAACTTTCCTATATGCAAACATCATACTATGTGATAACATTGAATTAAAGGATGTAAAATATCAAGATATTACATCAAACATGATAATCGTAATGAGATAATTTTCAATTTTGAATTATTTAAACTACGAAAAATGTTTACTACTTCTATTACTAATGCTAATAATAGTAATGAAAATACTAATTTTTTTAATCCACTACCCAAGCCCCAGAAGGCGCCTCTGGTGGTGTAATGGTTAGCAAGCTGGACTAGCAAACCTACACGAGTGAGTTCGAGTCTCATTGGGTGCCCCTTTCATATGGCCTTGTGCCACATCTAAGCAAAAAGCTTAGTAAATTACCACTACCGAAGCCCCAGAAGCCATAGGAAACATTATGGTTGATGTGAATTTTGGCGGATGAACCCTCTTCTGGGCCAACAACATATTCACCATTCAAAGGCTAGGATCAAACAGTTCACTCAGGATACTACTGCTATTCATCTACAAGTGTGGGGGCTACTGATGATGTTAATGTAGCCATTTCCTTTGTTTTTCTTTTGTTTATCTTTGTGTGATCTGCTTAAGTGTTCACTCATTTAAGAAAACTACGACACGTCAATATCAGGTGCACATATTTTAAACCCCTGGGTCTGGTACAGCCACAATATACCACCCATGATAAAAATGTCGAATATAACGCTAAATGTAACCCACGCCTGTTTCCTAGGTATCATGATCGGTTGGTACTCTCCTGATATCTAACATGGAAGATCCTGCGAACGTTGGCTGTCCTTTTTTCTGGTATACGAACAACGATCTTAAAAAAAACGCACAAATCAGAGACGCAAACACAAAACATGGACTAGGGAAGACAACCAACTTGCATTGCACTGCACTGCTATTTTAGGAGCAATACTATACTACGAGGATAAAGAAAAATAATGATAGAGATCTGGCAAGAATGCAAGAGTTTTCAGACAACAGGCCAAAGAATCGCTGACCAAGTTTGGATAATAATAAAGACTGGTTGTTTTTTTTTTGGTCCTTGAAATACTAGATACACGTCAGATACAAATAATGAAATACCAGACGCACCAAGTAATGACAAATAAGAATAGTCTAACTGAAATAAACCGCCATCGTCTGAAAATAGAAAAAACACACCCCGAAATACACAGAGCAAACACTAACACAAGAAGAAAAAAACATTATTTAGAAAATTTAAAGAGAATCATGAATGAAAAAAAAAACAAACAAAAAAACTACCGTACCATCACAAAGAAACAGAATACAGAATAATCAAGGAGAAAATAGAAAAAATAAATCAAGTACTAACATATATCAACAAACAACATAACTGAATTAAATGAACTAGTTGATGCCGGAGCGAAATTAGTTTGTGAGAAAATCAGGGTCCCCTTATAAAGTACTAACAAAAAATCAAAATGTTTATGGAAAATTCGACTGAAAAATCAGAAAAGAAAAATCTACATATACAAGCAAAAATGATAAAATAAAGGAAAAAAGCATGAACATGTTGGGGCAAAAATGAAAAAAAAAAAAACAAAGAAAAATAACAATACAAATTGGGGAAATAAACCAGAAAGTACTGGCGAAAGAAGGAAGGTTAAAGGGATATCGAAAAAGGATAAAGCAATACTGACAAAACTGGACATTCCCAAACAACGAAATGAAATTCTACCAACAAATTGGGGAGATGACAAGAGAAAATTCGAACACTCTTAGTAAAAGAAGCTGAATAATTTTGGTGTAAACATGGAAGCCAGGAATACATAACAAAACAGCTGAATGAATAAGCAACACGGCAAAAGACCTTGAAGAACTCGAAGAAGGACCGAAACCGAAAGCACCACAAACATTTTCTTAGAACAACACTCAAAAAGTAGCAAATTTAACAGCACCATATCATGATGGAATACACGGATTCTAGTTCAAGAAATTCATTGCCATTCATGAGAGACTAGTACTCGAAACGAACATATGTCTACAAAAAGCACACCTACCACATTGGAGGACCAAACGGAAGACCACATTGATCCAAAAAGAACCCCTCAAAAGAACCGCCCCAAACAACTACAGTCCTATTACGTGCTTACCTATGATGTAAAAAGTACTAACGGCACAAATAAGCGAAGAGATATATTACTCGCTAACAAACCACAGATTGTTTCTTGAGGACCAGAAAAGATGCTGCATAGTTACTTTACATAGGTCAATGTATCCTCAATACGAGGCAGACGAGATAGATATTTCTAGTAATGGCTTTGATTGATAGTAAAAAGGTATATAATCTGTTCCCGGAAAGATGGATGATAAACTGCCTCAAAATGTACAAAATATCAGATGAAGTTATAAACTTTATTGAGAAAACCATGAAAATCCGGAGAGGGAAATTGAAAAAGGGAGGGAAAAGCTTTGCTGAAGAGAAGATCCAAAGAGGTATATTCCAAGGAGATGCATTATTACCATTACTATTTATAATTGCGATGATCCCACTCAATAATAAATTCGGAAAATGCCGAATACAAACTTAGTAAATCGGAGGAAATAATCAATCGCCTAATATACATGGACGGCAGCAAACTGTTGTTAAAAAAAGAAAGAAAATTGGAAAATCTAATACACGCGGTGAGAATATACAGTCAGGACACAGGGATAGAATATGACATAGAAAAATGTGCCATTCTAGTCATGAAAAGCGGCACCTGACGGACAGAATGGAACAACCAATCAAGAAAAATTAGAACGCCCGTAGAAAAGGAAACCTACAAATAGTTGGGGATATTGGAAGCTGACACCATCAAACATGAAGAAAGAAAAATTTAATCACCAGAATGTTACTCGAGACAAAACTGTTGAGCAGGAACCTTATCAAAGGCTGTTCCCCTCGAAAGATATTCGGGGCCATTCTTGAATCAGACCAGAGAAGTACTTTAAAAATGGACCAGAGAACAAGAAAATCAATGAGCATGCATAAGTCATTAAATCCCAGAAATGACGTATTATGTGTCAAAAAATAAGAAGGAATAGGACTTACCAGCACTGAAGACGACGTTGATGTATCAATACAACGACTTGCAGACAACATAGAAAAGCGTGGAGGACTGATTACAACCATTGGAAACTATACTGACAACAGAATAACTAATTAAAAAACATAAATTGGAAGAAAAACAACTCCATGTGTGTTTTTAACGGCTAGTAAGCAACATCTTACACAAGAAAACATGGGCGTGGCTAAAAAACTGAAACCTTAAGAGAAAGACTGAATCTCTCCTGATAACAGCTAAAAAAACGCCATGAAAACCGATCATATGAAAGCAAGTATGGATAAGATGCAACCAAACAGAAATAGTAGGTTGTGTAGTGATAGAGGCGAAATGATCAATCACATAATAAGCGAATGCAGCAAATTAGCACAGAAAGTGTATAGACACGACTGGGTGGGCAAGGGGATCCACTGGGAAATGTGTAAGAAATTAAAATTTGACAAAGCGAAAATGCAGTACATGTACAAGCCATCATCTGTCTTGGAGATGGAAAATGATAAACTCCGATTGGATTTTGACATACAAATAGATCACATAATCTCAACCAAACGACCATAACTTAAAATAGTCGACCAAAAAAAACAAACAAACAAAACTTGCAGAATTGTGGACTTTGCTGTCCTGGCTGACCATCGAGGAAATTTTTTAAAAAAATAAAAAAAAGTACAAATACCTCAGTCCTCGTGGTGTAATGGTTAAAGCGATGTACTGCGGAATCGTAGTAAGCGAGTTCGTACTCCGGTTGTGCTATTACGTTCACTTATGGACTAATACCCGTGGGAAAGGTATGAAACCCCTTATCCTCCCAGCTATGGGTTAAATAGTACCACTACTGTTCTTCTAGAAGGATGGATTTGGCATTAAATAACCTATAAAGGTTGATATGCCATTAAACAAAGAAACCAAACCAAACATTTATTGCTGTGTAATCTGGACCAGCCACGACTTTTCTATAATACAAACAGTTGGATAAGCGACTGATGTCACATTTTATTGAAGTCACTGTTCTTTCGGATCGAGGCAAGAGAGATATTTTATTTCTTGAATTCTCCTGATACTATTAGTATCGAGCCCGTTTAAGGTACTATAGTTTCCCATTCATATTAGCTTTGGTATATCTATTAATAAATCACACGGTAAGAAGGAGGTGGATTGCATCTACAAGAAATAATTTTCTCACGAAAAATAATATGTATATTGCGCGAAACATTGAAGTTCCAATAATCTTTTATGTATGTAAATTTTAGAAAAAAACAAAGAATGTGGTATAACCCGAAGTACTGGGATCATAAATTGTAATTTTCTTACTCTAATATAATTGTTGTCCATTAAAGAAAAATTCACAAATTATACCACATATTCCTTTTTTTCAATTTTAAATTCGCAACATTATCTCGTTCTGAGATTAGTTAAGCCCAACAAACTTTCAACATTCAAGAAGTGTAGCGCTCTTGGTGAAGTTTCTTCGTTATACCTTTTAAGCTGGCAATGAAATTATATTTGATTTTAAAATCCCTGATAAAATCACTAAGGCGTAATGGTTAAAGTACTGGACTATGTCGTTAAAGTAAGCAATTTCAGACTCCTGCAACACTATTACATTTATATTTTGGCTAATATTTTTGAGAAAGTCATGGACCATCTTTTACTCGGAGCTATGGGTTGAATAGTAGCATTTCTGTTCTTCTACGATGATGACTTTAGTATTAGATAAACGACAAAGAGTGATGTACCATTGAATAAAGAAAAAAAGATCTAACCATAAAATCCCAGTTTTTAGTAAATTCAAATATTGTGCTTGTGAAATTTCCAAATTGCAATAAAACTGATGATGACCTAGAGAACATTCATGGCGGTTTCATGGAATATTGTAATTTACAAAGCTCTTTGCTTCGATGTGGCACAAGGCCGATTGAATAGGGAACCCAATGAGACTAGTTCCATGGAATATTGTAATTTACGAAGCTCTTTGCTTCGATGTGGCAAAAGGCCGAATGAATGGGGCACCCAATGAGACTCGAACTCACTCGTGTAGGTTTGCTAGTCAAGGTTGCTAACCATTACACCACCAAAGGTGCCCCTAGTTCTATGGAATATGGATTTTTTAAATTACCCTCCGCAATAGATATCTTTTTAAACCATTGGTCTCGTGTTCTTAGCCAATCAGAAGGCTGAAAACTCGATCATCTTTTTATACAAGTGAATCAATTGAATATTGGCTAAATCTATTTTATTTGTTTTTGCTAATACCGTGACACATGTGAAGTGGAGGGTTACGGACAACACAATTACCTATAACCAATGTAAATAAAGAAACATACTGACTCCTTCTCTTTCTCTCCTCTATCTGTCTGTCTGTCTGACTGTCTATATGTAATTACCTTTATATATATAATGGTAATTCTAAGCTAATATTTACACAAGTTTGCCCTACATTTTTTCCTATTCAAAGATTGTATGAACTCGGACAAATTTGAATTATAATATTTTGCAAGTTTCGAAACATTATCGTGGAGTTACTCCAAGTTAAATGTGTTTATTGGTAGGATCTTCAGACTGTAACATAATCTTGAGTTCACTGCTTTTAATAATTATTTGAACAAGAAAAAACAAATATATCATTTGCCATTAGAAGTGTTTATGTAAGAAATACGCAAATTAATCCAAGATCAAATGCTACAATTAAAATCTATTTTGATGTCTGCACTCGATAACACATCATGTTTTTTTCTTTAATAATTTACTAAATCCTGGGTTTTACATCACACATATTTTTTTATGATATTTACGCAGGCTAAAATTACATCAACTTTATTCTCCGAGGACGTGTTTTTTTCCTGGTCATTCTCTGCACTTATCATTTCTTACTTTCTGGATGATAAAATATTTTTGTAATATTTAAGATTGGAAAAGGTTAGCTTATAATTACATAATCGCTTTTCCATTACAATTCGGTTCTCTCTCTCTCTCTCTCTCTCTCTCTATATATATATATATATATATATATATATATAAATGTGTGTGTGTGTGTGTGTGTGTGTGTGTGTGTGTGTGTGTGTGTGTGTGTGTGTGTGTGTGTTGTAAAAACAAAACGGAAAGAAACATACGTAAAAAATACGTGAAACAAGAATTATCAATTAATCAGTTATATCTTAATTTTTTCCTCCGACGCGTTTTGACAGGATTGTTTAAGATATGAAATTATGAAATTTTCAGATAGAAAGTGTTTTTGGTCATCTTCAGTGGAGGGAATTATGAATTTAAAACACCGGTCTGAAACGATTACAGAAAAACGATTTCTACTTGACATTTTCGTAATTTCATATCTTACACAATCCAGTTGAAACGCGTCGATGGAATTAATTAAGTTTGAACTGATTCATTAATATATCTTTTCTCATCCATTTATGTGTATTTTTCTTTCCGTTTTCTTTAGACAACATATCTGTTAGATGAAATCTCATACCTTACTTATAAATATACATATTAAAATGTATATAAATAATAAAAAAGAAACAAGGTTTACAGAGGATGAGTTCATTTTTAGAAATATTTAACGTCGTTAAGGGTTTCAGTTTTTAGACTTTCATCAAGGCATGTAACTGCATGGACATGTCATTGATAACCGACCAGCAAAGACGTACATCAGCTCTTTTCGGACAGAGAATGCAGTCTGATGACTTAAGAGGAGAGACTGATGATAGGGATTGACGACGAGAGAGAGAGAGAGAGAGAGAGGGGGGAGAAGGAGGAGAGAACACCGTGTTGTCAGCGCAGCTTGAAGATGGTGACAATAATAATTGAGGATAATGATGATATTAAATACTTGAAAACATTTAACTGTTTTAAAGATGATTCATATTAAAATGAAAGACTTGAAACTGTTTAAACGTGCGTAAACTAATTAGCTCACAACTTATTTAAAAATAAAGTTAAAAACTCTTCATATACATTTAATATATATATATATGTATATATATATATATATATATATATATGTGCGTGTGTGTGTGTGTGTGTGTGTGGTTTGGTATTAATAAACCCAGAAGTATGCCATTAAAAAACATCCAACCGACCAACCGGCCAATTAACCATACATCTCGTGCGATCTTTAAAGCCAGGCCTTGTCTGCCCACCAAAGAAAAAAAAAAAAAAAAAAAAAAAAGAAGCAATTATCAGACAGTAATTTTGGGACGATAAAACAATATATTCTTTTAAAGAATGTAAGCATTATACATTTTATAAGTCTCAAGGTAGAAAGAATGGTGCAAAGTGCGTGTTTATTTGTTCATTTGTTTATTTTTATATACTTGTTTTAAAGAAATTGTCGTTGGCTATTGAAGTGATGTGAAAGAGGTGTAACGGTCAGGATTCGATCGAGAAAGGCGCTGGACGGTGAAACCATAGTTGACGTTATTCAACAGCGTGAAAAGGATGAGAATCATGATTTTTGAATACATTATGTCATTATTCGAAGAATATATTTTTTTATTCCACGTTTAAAACGTCAAGAATTTCGAGAGTTTTGAGTTGCTATCTTTTTTCTCTCCCTTATTTTGCTTAATATCCGGCGCTTTTGAAAGAATAATGAAATATTCAAGAGTCAAGTGCCTGCTTTTGTTGAGCTGATTTCTTATCACACGCACTCCCTCTACTGCTCTCTCTCTCTCTCTCTCTCACTCTCTCTCTCTCTCTCTCTCTCTCTCTATCTCTCTGTATATATATGTATATATATAACAACCCCATTTAGGATACAATATAAGGTCAATTTTCAAGTCAAGTAAGAATTCAGAGTTTTTCTATTACTTTGTTGTATATTGACCTTCGACCCGGCCGCACATTCCATTCCAAAGTGATTCACCGGAAGGAAGAGACGCAATCCGATGGCAGTTATGGGAAGACATCGCGTAGGCAGGCTTGGCTGACAATATGGGACAAGGTAAAATCCCATGGTACAGACTGATGCACCGAAAGAGAGTGACCTCTGAACTGCATGACAGTTATTTCCGCTTGATGACGATCAAACATGCCATTTCAAAGGCAGTGAGCGGGTGATTGAACTATTATATAACTCGGTGAAGACAGGAAGTCAGTGAGTTTTGAAGACCTGTTGGTGAGAAAATGCTGGGATGAGAACATGTCCCAGATAGGCTGAGCCCCCAGGCCCCCGGTTGAGCAGTCCAGGAGAACGAGAACGACACACGACTATGTCTGGAGGGGCTGGGGAGGTCAATAGGTTGCAGTTCTGTTCGGTCTCCAACTCCTTCTCACACACAAACCTTTCAAATAAAGTGAGAGGTATATTTTTCTAAGAACTGTGTCGCTCGTCTTTATTATTGCGTCAATATGTATTCAGTATGTTTTGTTGTATATGCATATGAGTATACAACAACTTGACCAGTTACCAAACCAAGTTTAAAGAGCCCAGTCTGCTCTACTGTTTAGCCATAGTTGATGGAAAATAATTAGATTTATATTTTTCTAAGGGTATTGGTGCTATGTGAAATGGAAACAGTCTCGTCCGGTTACAGAACTTGGTTACCCAAGTCAATTTCCTACAACGGCAACCAATATACCTCAAAAGTTTCTGTCTCTCTCTCTTTCAATTTCTCTCTCTCTTTCTCTCTCTCTCTCTCTCTCTATATATATATATATATATATAATGACTGCCAAATGTTCGTATAGATGAGCTTTACCATCAAAATTGCAACTCGAACATTCTGATTAATAACTAATTGACTCCTAAACCCAGCTGCTGACTTACGACAAATATATCTCAAACCTCGAGGCAAATATAAAACACCTGGTTTGAATTCCGTACAGGATTCATCCAACCAGCTGTGGAATATCATATTATGAATCTTCATGCTTATTTTTAACTTTCTTTGGACACTTAACCATAAGCAAGTCATACATTACCATGGAATCAAGGGGTAACGTAACATTAAAAGCAGCTTAATTTTTAAAGTTACAAGGGGATTTGATATGGTTAACATATTCAATTTTTGATATTAGATGACCACGCCAAAATTCACATTCCCAACTTTTAAAATAACGTTTTCCCTGTTCCTAGACCAGTAGCCTTACAAAGATTATAAGCCTCCCGACTGCTGTTATATTTACTTATAGCTGAAAGGAAAATCATTGGATTCATTCCTTTTCCCAAGTACTAGGGCCATGTCAAATACAAGCTACGTTTTCCAGGATTTGAACTTCGGCTACTGTGTCAGTTTCCTACGTCGATACCCGAAAGCTATTGCATGGTTATAATATATATATATATATATATATATATATATATATATATATATATATATATATATATATATATATACTCTCCCACTAGTTTAATTATTTTCACTCTAGTTATGGACAATTAATACCTAGGCTCTTTCAGCTTTGTATGCCAATTGATCTGGTAGAAGGAAAACTCTGAATTCAAATCTGCTCACATCCGGCTCGTGTGGTGGGTTCACGTACACATACATACATACATACATACCTACAGACTGATAGATAGATAGATAGATAGATGAAGTAATTTAGTATATTTACAAATCAAGAATACTCAATAGATTAGAGCGTATCTAATTTTGAATTCCAACAACACAGTATAAGCAGTGTTTGGTGACTGTCAATTTTTAGTCTACATGGTTATATGACCAAGACCGAACGATCGCAGAACCAAGAAATTAAATTACTGTTGTGTCTATCGTTGATCTCTCTCTCTCTCTCTCTCTCTCTCTCTCTCTCTCTCTCTCTCTCTCTCCCTCTCTCACACACACACACACACATATATATATATATATATATATATATATAGTGCGTGTGTGTGTGTGTGTGTGTGTGTGTGCTCAGTTTCAGAATATATAATTTGCCAATCATACCGTATACACATTTTATATAATGATTAAATTCAATAAAATTATTTTTTATTGTCACTCATTTCTTCTTTTCATTTTTCACTTATACATTCTCTAGATTTGAGAAAAATTAAGTTGTACAAAGCCTAAGTCTCGGTATTTGCAGAATATTATTGACAGAGGGGATATTCATCCTAATAAAACATTATGTATCTTTGGTGGATAGACGAGTTCAAGTCCTGTCGGCAGACGGATAAAACAATCTCAACATGTGGACTGCTCTCGGTCCCAGGTCAGACAGATAAGCGTGCTACACGGGAGTGTTCGCTCTCGTATGTCAAAAAAATCTAATAAACAATGACAGGTCGCCCAGGTTGTACGACCACCTGGGCAGAAAACGTTGACCATAAAAAAATATTTATGAGAATTATTGATAACATATCGACCAACCGGTCCTTAGAAATGACCGCTCAGAAAAAGGGAAGAATATAGAAAGTGGAAGAATGGCGTGCTAAAAGAAAAAGTGGAGCCCACACCGATGACAGGAAAATATACATCAATTTCTCTGTCCGTATCTATAAGTTACAAAATACTCTGAATATCCTACTTTCAACTTTCATCAAAATGAAATACCCGTTCTACTCACGTTGTGTTCGTCTCGTTTGATTTTATTTTATTTCTTATTTCATCTGATTTTTTGTTTTTGTTTTTGTTTTTGTTTTCCGATGGCCGGAAAATAATACTCCATCTCTAAAAAGAATATTACTTTAACACAGTTTGCTCAAATACTCACACATCCTTAGTTCTGAGTGTGAGTCCCCGTGGTGTTGTAGTTGCTGGGCCCTGAGAGAAGCGAGTTCGAACTCAAGTCGCACTATAACGTTCACTTTCTCACTAATACCGTTGGGATTGGTGCAAGCACCCTACTCCTCAGTGATGGGTTCAGTAACACAACTACTTCCCCACTAAAAAGATGTCTTTCTTATTAAATTACTCACAAATGTTGATATGCTATTAAACCGAGCAACCAAATTAAACCTATCATTTTATTGCACAAAAACGATACCCCGATAGAAAATGCATTTTTTCAAGATATCTCATTTGAAGAAAAAAGGTGAAATATTAAGGATTGCTTTTATTTTACAGCATATCAACTCTTTATATATATATATATATATATATATATATATATATATATATATACAAATAGATGAATGATTAAGTGTATATATATATATATATATATATAATCATTCATCTATTTATATACATATATTCAATTATAATCAACTTAGTACTTTTGTATCTGATTTGTTGTTTGGTCCGTTGGTTGTGTTTTACGTCATCCCAACTCTTGTAGGTTATTTAAAGCCAAATCCTGTTTTTGCATATTCATTAAATAATAGATTTGTTAACGAAAAGATTGTTTGTAACGATTTTTCCCATGAGCTAGATCTCATTTGTGTGTACACAGTTCAATTGTTTCAACTATTACAGGCATTATTCATTTGATTTACAACCGTGAAATGGTTTTAGTCATATTAAATGATTTAATGTTCTATTTGATCCATAGTTGGGATTCTTACAGGTACTTCCACATTGTCCAAGAGTGGATCTGGGAGTAAAGGAAATAAAGGGGTATTCCACATTCCCCATAACTCCATGACTGGAATCTCACCATCATATGCGTTTTATCATACCCTTGACTCTTGTTCTGGGATGTCTTAACCATTTGAAGTGATACTGTTGGCATATTCTACAACCCCAGCAGACTAGGCAGTTTTTTTATCTGACTACATTATATTATATATGATTAAAAATGTTGCATAAAATCTTGTGAGTTTATTCATCTTATTCCTTCTTGTTCATAATCCTCTTATATATGGTTTGCCTATTTGGCCTTATTGACTCTATCTGATATTCCTTCTTGTTTATAATCCCTTTATATATGTTTATCATTCTATTATTTAAAGGTTCGCATATTTGGCCTATTTGCATCACTTAGATATTTCTTCTTGTTTGTCCTACTCTTATTTATAGGATTACATATTTGACCTTATTGAATCATTCTGATATTCATTCTTGTTCAAAATCACCTTATATACAAGTTTACATATGTGGCCTTATTGAATTACTCTGATATTTTTTCTTGTTCACCATCCTCTTATCTACAAGTGTGCATATTTGGCCTTATTGAATCACTCTGATATTCCTTCTTGTTCGTAATCCTTTTATATATAGGATTGCATATTTGGTCATTTTGAATCATTCTGATATTCTTTCTTGTTTATAATCCTCATATTTATAGGTTTGCATATTTTACCCTATTGAATCATTCTAATATTCCTTCTTGTTCATAATCCCCTAATATATAGGTTTGCATATTTAGCCTTATTGCCTCACTCCTATGTTCCTTTTTGTTCAAAATACTCTTATATACAAGTTTGCATATGTGGCCTTATTTAATTACTTTAATATTCTTTCTTTTTCATCATCCTCTTATATATAGGTTTGCAGATTTAGCCTTATTGAATCACTCTGATATTCATTTTTGTTCATAATCGCAGGATTCCTCGCATTAAATCAAGTACTTAAGGCCATATTTCATTTTTATATAGGTCTCTACTGATATGATATTTCGAAAACTGTAAGAACCATTTTTAATATTGGAAACTATACTTGTGGCTGCTTCCTACATGAGCGGACCCAAACGCTGTTAATAATCATTCCTCTTTTATCAACGACAAAGTCAATATGATTCATATTAAAAACACCCCACTTTATTCTATGTTCATTCTATGAAAAGATATCGGCTTTTCGGTGAGTTTTCAATCACCATTAAAGAGAGAAGAAATGTTATTATGTAATGTTTATTACGATTGACCAAACAGACTTAAAAAAAGGACTAAAATCCCAATCATTTCAGATACGTCACTTTGTTTCCGTTCCTCAGCAGCAACTCTTAACTAACTCAAAATTCATGTCATCTGTCTTACCTCACGTGGTAGTCTAAACAGATCAGAGACAAGAAAGATGATTGTAAATCTCGATTACCGTACAAGAAAAATATTTTGACTTTGGACCTCAAGTCGATCATTATCAAATTGGCGGTGAAACAGGGAATAATTGAAATGAGTATCCACCAATTGTAGAAATTCTGATTGTGTGTATTTCTATTGCATTCCAGGAAATTTTGAGAAACCGTTGAAGAAAGATGAAGACACTTTTCAACTACAATGTTTACGCAGTGAAAGTGCATATAATAATTCTTAGCTGATATTTTTGCATGTGTTAAAAGGCTCACTCTTAAAATCATCATATGAATACCCAGTGGAATATCATAGAAATCAAGCAAATACTTACCTTATATTTAGTAAGTTCTGTCTTACATGTCAATAGAAGCTGAGGGCTTTTTTATGCAGATGGTCATAATGTTTTAAATCATCAATACATATAAAGGTACGAGTGTGCATATGTGTGGGTTTATATGTAGATGGCCCGATCATTGATGGATAACTAAGAAGGTAATTTGGAACATGATCCTGTTACTGCTTAATTTAGAGGCGTATATTAATTGCCAAAATCAAATAATTTTTTACAAAGCTTCAGTTTACATTTTAACAAAAAAATGTGTCGGACTGCTATCGTATATATATATATATATATATATATATATATATATATATATATATATATATGTGCGTGTGTGTGTGTGTGTGTGTGTGTGTGTGGACCAAAATATAAGAACACCCTGAAAAATGAAGAAAAGTACATGGTTTACAATTCTTTTATAATAAAAATCAGATATATGAAAGATATGGTTTAGAGATATTTAAATTTAAAATTATAAGACATTTCAATTAATTTTTATATTTATATTAGTATTTATGCAAAATGAAAAAAAAAATTTTGACATAAGTATAAGCCCATAAATAAGAACAAAAGAAAAAAAGGACTTAATTTATTATATATAGTCTACGTAATATAAAAGTCATTAAAACTGTAATACCTCAAATACTAAAAACACAAATGCTTAAAAGAACTAATTTTTCTAAATTTCAGAAAGGCGAAATTACTGCTCTGAAAAGAGTCAGAAATTCTCATAGAGAAATTTTGAAGGCCTAAGGACACAGTAAAACTGTTGTCTGTAATAACTTGAAAAGTGCAAATAAGTAGGGAATAAGAAAACCAAATTGCAGGCCAGAAAAAATTATCACCACAATTCAAAAGAATTGTTCGTGAAGTAAAAAATGGAACATCGTCAACATCAAAAATATTAAAATCTCTGGTGGATGCTCCTTGCAGTACTATAACAATTATAAGACATTAAAATAACGAAAAAATAAGCGTAAGAAAGGAATTCATTGCCCAAGGTTAACTATGAAACACAAAGAGAAACTACTGAAATATGCTCGTCAATATCAAACTATGAGTGCTAAAGAATGGTGGAAAGTTGTTTTCTCGAAAGAAAAGAAATTCAATTTAGACGGTCCAGATAGTTTTAAAAAGTACAGGCATACAATGAAATTTCCAAAAGAGAATTAATCAACAAGGCATAGTAGAGGAAAATCTAATATGATCTCGAGGGGCTTCTCATCTTCAGGAAAATTAAACTACAATTTGTTATTGATCGACAATAAGCAGCAGATTATGTGAAGATGCTAAATGATTTTTCTCTGGCACAAGAAGGGCGTCGTCTCTGTGGATAAGACTGGATTTTTCAGCCAGATAATGCTGCTATCCACAATGCACCAATACCAAAGAATTACTTTCTTGAACAAAAAAAATAAGACTTCTTCACCACCCAGCTTCCTCTCCAATCAAACCAATAAGAAATTTGTGGGGATTGACTGTTGCAAAAGTTTATGAAGGAGGTCGACTATACTCAGCAATTTCTGAACTAAAAAATGCAATCTTAGATGCATGGCCCAAATACTTTCGGTTCAACTTCAGAAACTAGTCAATAGTATGCCAAACCGAATTTTTGAAGTTATCAAAACTAACGGCTGATCTACAAAATGTTAAATTAAAAATGCGTCTATAGTTGTGCTCATTGGTCTTCTATTTATATAAAAAAATTAAGCATAAATAAATATATATATATATATATATATATATATATATATATATATATATATATATATATAATGAATAAAAAGTCCTTCATATTTAAAATTTAATTGTATTCATGCCTTATTTTAATATATATGATTTTCATAACATCAAAAATTGAAAACAATTCTTTTTCTTCATTTTCGATGGTGGTCTTAAATGTTTGTCGAGAGGTATATATATATATATATATATATATATATATATATATATATATATAAGGGCATGTTCTGTTTGTATGTTGGTGTGTATAGGTCTACATAGAATTTACCATTAGAATATATGTTAGCTTTTAAAATACATGCTTACTTTCTGAACGTAATCTTTTCCACACTGAATTTTCAAAAGGAACTCCGTGTAAATTAAGGAATTGATTATTGCTCGTACGCAAAATGTTAATTTTTTTCTTTTTAATTGGATCTGATATCTCATTTTGTTATCACTATTCAAAATTATAATATTAATCAGAAAACGAACCGTAGTTTTAGTTGCGCATATAACGTTGTTAGTTTTATATCTTTCGTTTCATGTATTATCAATTTTATTTGTTCATTGTCCATATTTTGCTTTTTTTTGAAAAACAATTTCAAGAAATTTAGGCTGTTTTCGCGCATTCCAACAAAAACACGCTCAACAAAATTTAAATTGATTTCTAAAGAAATGTGTGTTTTATGTGTTCTCCGTATTTTCCAAATACTTCAGTTTAATTCTGTGTGCAACTTCCCTATCAACTGGGGACTGAATATTAGAAACATTTACATTTCAAATAGTTACAACTGCATAGATAGAGGAGCGAAGAAAAGCAAGAAATTCAAACAATAAAAAAAGTTTTAATAATGGCGATAATTACGCTGTGGTGATTGTCATGACATGTAGAATCGAAATAAAAATGATGTTAATTGTAAAGGAAATGACAATAACTAAATTCGTATAGAATTAAGAAAAACGAAAAAAAAGAACGGAAGAAAAAATAATTTGGAACGAGAAAAAAAAAGTAACAATAATCAATCAAATAAAATAAGGAAAGAAAATGCAGGAAAGAATATATGATTTGTTGAAAAGAATTTACAGAGGAAAGAGTAAAGAAGTCGGATAACTAATTTTAACAGCGTGCCAACACGTCTAAGTTTATTTTATGGTGTACATTGTGTGTTTATTTTGAGATTTTTGCCTAGTTTATGAACGGTTATTTATACAGTCACATGATATCCAGTTTCTTATCACTTGCAGATAATTTGCAAACAGATCTATCTGATGCGTAGATACCAAACCTACGCGGATCATTTAATAAGTTTTCAGACTTTTTCGTATAGGCACTTTTATTGATAGTAAACACATTAAACTCTAGTCTCCTTCGAAGTAATCTCCTCCGACTGCAATCCAATTGTTCTACCGTTCCAACAACTTCTGGAAGGCCTCATGGAAGTCCCATTGTGTCAGTGTATCAATGATCTTCTCCACAGCCTCTTTCATCTCTTCAATTGTCTCATATTCCCTAAGCCTCTGAGCTTAGGGAATAAACAAAAGTCTCTGAGAGCATGGTCTGGACTCTTGGGAGGCGGAGGACTTGCCATGATGCCCATCTTGGCCAAATATTCTGTAACCAGGATGGAGTTATGGACTGGTGCATTGTTCTGGTGGAAATACCACTGACCCGATTTGAGTGCTGGCCTCTTCCGACGAAATCTCTTGCTGAACTCCCTTAAAACCTCAACATACTAACCCTTACCCTAACCCTTTGGCCAAGCAACTCTGGTGTATTGACTTCCTTACTCCTCCCACACCTCTCATCATCCCTCACAGACTCCCTGCCTTCCTTGAATCTCTTATTCCACTCAAAAACTGATACTCGATTCATGCAAGATGGTCCAAAAGCAGTCTGAAGCTTTTCATAAGTTTCTGTAGCATTTTTCCAAGTTTAAAACAGAATTTTATTGCACATCGTTCTTCTAAAGAGTCCTCACGCCCAGATTGGATTTTTGAATTTCACCAGCTGTGACAATCAGGTTTTAGTAGGGTGTATTCCAATTCCTGCTGTCGCTGTTCCTTTGAACGTGAAATCATAAAAATTGATCAGTCATCTCATAAGATGTATAGTAATAACATACTGAATTTTCAAGAGCCTTCAACAATTTTAAATGCCTATACAAAAAAGTCAGGAAACTTATTGAATGAACCACGTAAGAGATACTACCAATCCGGTTCAGAGTGGACCTGGATGTTATAGCCATGAAGAAGTACTCAACACTTCCAAGATCTTCTGAAGTAGATCATCATCATGAGATTCAGTTTGGATTCATACTCATGTCTTATCCCCTTGTAGAATACACTTGTAAGGTAACGGTT
The DNA here is from genome assembly GCA_963585895.1 of Sepioteuthis lessoniana. Classification (NCBI taxonomy): domain Eukaryota; kingdom Metazoa; phylum Mollusca; class Cephalopoda; order Myopsida; family Loliginidae; genus Sepioteuthis; species Sepioteuthis lessoniana. The sequence goes on from OY757912.1 coordinate 102,343,482, forward strand.
ATCTTCGTACAATATGAACTCGGCGACCCAAGTTCAAAACCTGGATGAGGCTGTTTGTATTTCTCATAAAGCTTTTTATATAGTGAAAGGTATCCATCTAATTATTTTCACTACAGCTACGGGTAAATAGTTGGACAGACCAAACTCTTTAATCTCAGTGTGGTAACCAGTCTGGGAGAAAGATGTTTCTGAATTTAAGCATGTTAAACTCCGCTTAAGAAGTGATCCTGTGTTGCATGCTTCTCGTGTGAATGGGTTCGCTATATTGTGTGTATTATTATGCCCACGGACAGTGCAGACAACAGTCTTGTATGGGATTGAGTACATGAAGCAACGTAAAAAATACACATCGAATTAGACAGAATTATGTCATAAATAAAGCAAATAAAACCAAAATCAATATCATAAAGAAGAATTAAAGGGAAGAGAGACATTTACGGTTCATGAAAGCTAGAGTAAATATCGTGTAAGTGAAATTATAAGTAAAAAGTGAAAATATAAGTACAACGGTGAGCCAAAAGTTTTACAATACCTTCGTACGTGCTAATTTGTGGTGAGTATATCACCCGATCAAAAGAAATACCATGTGGGAAATACCATGTGTGGTTGGTAGTGTCGTGGTATTTAATACGCTGACAGGTTACGTATCGCTTCATTCCAAGTGTGTTTCGGGGGCCTCACAGATGTTTGTGAAACGTATACTAAGCAACTAAAAACGTTCTCTGAGTGAAATTTTAAATTTCAGTTAAGCACTGTACAGTAAAAAAAATTTTTCAGTAAATTTTGCATGCTTTGGAAAGGTCTTGACGATCGAGGAAAACCAGATAGGCCTAGAAGAGTGGACTTTGAGGGGATACTCAAGCCATGACGGTAAATATATCGAGTGACCTTCAGAGACGACCAAGAGAGCGGCCTCTCACTGAACAGTGTTATTTCTCACCTTAATGACCTTGGGAAAAGCAGCAGTAGCTCCAAAATTGAGTCTCAGCTTATCAAAATATTGCAAAATATTTTAGTAGTCCAAGTAAAAACTAAAAATAGGCATGATAAAAATACTAAGAAGAAGAAGAAGAGAAGAAGTGGAAGAAGAAAATAGTAATTTTAAACAATGATGATGATGATTAATGTAATGACAATGAATATACTGAAGAAAAAGGGAGCTTAAATGAAGAAGAACCTAGAAAAGAAAAGGATTCGAAAATTAGTTAACATAAACAAGATAGAAAAACATAAAGACAGACGATAGATACAAATAACGAGGATTGATTGATTGATTTCAAAGGGAGGTCATTCTGTCAAGGTTCATCTTATGTCTCATACTTTGGGAGTTGCTTTCATTGTACGATCATATTTACATTTGCTGTGCAGTTATTTCTTTAAAGTTATTTTTTCATTGCTTATATTCGATTGGACCAATTGAATACAAATAGCTTTTAAATGGATCTATTTTATCCGTCGATGGAATCCTAATAGTTACAAACACTCTTGGTAAAAATAAAGCTAAGGATAATATAATTATGAGGTATTGCACACTTCCCAGTGTATCAAAATTGGATTCTTACCATCAAATGCAGTTTAGTGTCAAATCCAGCATACTTTTTTGGGAGAGGGCTTACGAATAAAAAAAATGATAAAAAGAGCACGGAAGAATGTTGTATTTTGACCTTCGGCCCGGGCAAACATGTCATTCTAAAGTGATGCACCGGAAGGAAGTGACACATTCCAATGGCCAGTAATCGAAAGAGATCGCGTGAGCTGATTTGGTTGATGAAATGGGACAAGGTAAAAATCCCATGACACACTCATAGACTGATGCACTGAAGAGAGTGACCTCTGAACTGCATGACAGTTATTTCCACTTGATGACGATCAAACATGCTATTCCAAAGATTGAGTTGGCGATTGAGTGAGCGAGATGTGGTAGGGAAAGCCACACCAGGCCGCAGGGGCCCTCGGGTCCCCCGAATGAGTTGGGTCCAGAGAAGTTGCTGATAAGATGTGGTAAGGAAAGCCCGGCGGAGGGGACCCTTAGGGCCCCTGATGAGTTGGGGACCAGAGCGGTTGCTGATAAGATTTGGTAGGGAAAGCCACTCCTGGCCGAAGGGGCCCTCGGGGTCCCAAGTAGTTTCGGAGACCCGTTGGTGACAAGATTTGGTAGAGAAAGCCAGCACTCAGCAGAAAGATGAGCCCCTGGGCCTCCAGTTGAGCATCAGGAGAACGAGAAAGACACAACGCTGATGGCCATAAGAGTGGGGTCAGTATATTGCAGTCTTTGTTGGGTCTCCAACTCCCTCTCACAGTAAAACCCTGAGTAACCCTTTAATCACCCTTACAATAAAGTGAGAGGTACATATTTTATAAGGAAGTCTTCGCTCGTCTGTTTAATTATTGTGTTGTTATGATTCTACGTGTATGTAGATGCATATGCGTATGACAATATAACAAGAAGATGAAAGAGAAGATAAAGTAGAAAAGAAGGTAGACGAAGAAAAGGAAGAAAAAGCAAGAAAACAAAGAAGACGATTAAGTAAATATGAAGGCACTTGGACTTACATGAGGAGGTTGCCAGAATATTGTGGAAGAAAAAGTAGAGAACAAGAAACAATTGCTTTATTCTATGGTCCCGAATAAGAAGGTCTTGTGTTAATCATGTAATGCACATATTATTTCAAACTAAAACTTTTGTATATCAATTATCTTTAGTCGAAAACGCAACCTACAGTCCGACGAAATTTAACCATAGGTATGAAACTATAAACTTTTATTCAGGCATACTATCAAACATTGTGTTTTGATAATTTATTCTAATAAAATTCGTCAAATGGTAATGGTTTATTGGCTCCTTGGCTGTAACGAATTAAACTTCAAAGTCTTAGGAAAAATATATAATAAACTATGTGTATTTTCTGGTGTAACAGTACGGGTCTCAAATTGACTTTGTAAAGTTGCACAGCAAATATTACTGTTGTACCCCCACGTGCTCGACCGGTTGATACGTGTAACGCTACGTTTTAAGTAGTAGTCGGGCCCTGTATAACGTCAATGTGGGAAAAGTTGACGAACGCACGGACATCTGTCTTGGTTCACTAACACAAAAGTTTATTCGCTGCTACACATTATAAGTTGTCGCTAGGAGAAACAAAGAGGGTACGAAAGCTGAGTCGTCCGAAATCTTACACGTGCTTCCTCGCCGGATCTGTCCTCATCACTGTAAATCCTGGCTCCAACTTTTCGTTTGTCTTCGCATTGTCCTGGAAAGAATTCACTCACGTCTTTACCTCTTTGCACCCGGTCGCTAACTAAATTTCAAATCTGAGTAGCCCCTTTTACTTTTACCTTGCGTCGGAGGGAGAACCATATCCATTTCCGGTGGTTCCACACGTGCGCAGAAGATATGAGACCACCGTTTTATTCAAGTCATTTTTGATTACCGCAGCTAATCATCCCTGACTGGCTGACCTATAACCAGTGCTTTCAGCTGACTCACCGGAGTCTACATGTCTGCTTTTTCTTCTTATTATTTCTCTCTCTCTCTCTCTCTTTCTTTCTCTCTCTCTCTCTCTCTCTCTCTCTCTTCTTCCCCAGAAATTAGTCTCTTGTTCTCTTTATAACTTGAATATACCATATCACGTTATACTGGTGAAGAAATGAATAGTTAGAAGTCTTCTTTATACGGTTTAAAAATAAAATCAACCCGTTTTGCTTGCTTAACAAATGCAAGACACGGATTGAATTTAACACTATACTTACATTTCCGAAAAAGAATCTCGAAAATCTTTGAAGGTTGGAATTTTTAAAAATCGAATATGCTAAAAAATTCCTGTGACCTATTAATCATGTATAATCCGGTAAGTATAACTCTAACCAGTTTTAGATTAAGTAGTTAGAGAAATAGAACAAATAGAGGAGTCACTGTTGTGTAGCGGCTAATGTGCTACTGTGACACAGTCTTTAGCAAGTTAGAACTCCAGTCGGGCTACTATGTTCACTTTCTGATTATTACATTTAGGAAAGTTACGAACTTGCTTATCCCTTCAGCTATGGTTTAAAAAAACACTACCGTTCGTCTATCAAGATGGTTTGGGCATTAATAATCCGCCTAAGGTTGATATGCCATTAAACAAGGAAAACAAAACGAAAGACATCTGATGATCAGAAATTATATTTACACGTAGACAAGTATACGTCGTTAGTATAATAAGATAAGAAATAATACTATGGCTGAGATATGAAATAATATAAGAGCTCAGAAGTAAAGTCTCATATAGTCTGATTTGATTTGGCTTCTTTGTTTAAAGGTATATCAATTCTTTATACGTTATTTAAAATTGAAATATATTTCTTTCTAAAACCTTGTGGTTCTCTCCAAGTCACAGTACTTGATTGTGCCCATAGTTCCGTGACTACCACATGCATTCCAGCTACTTGGTTTATCAACTCCCTCTAAACTCAGGTTGTTTTTGAAAGATCCACAAATAGGGAATGTCACAATCTATCCGAAATTTCTGACGGTTTTGGTGGTTTTTGGATCAAGTTAATAAAAAGAAAAAATATCCGTTAACAATTAACAACTATTTATTGAAACGCCGGCTTATAGGTAGAGTATTCACCAATGGTCCGGAGGACCTATGTTCAATTACACGTCGCGTCATACCAAAGACTTTAAAATTTCACTTGATTCCTCCTTGCTTATCACTCAGCAATATAAGGTACGTATCAAGGGTAAAGTTGAGCAATTCAGGGAAAGGAGTAGCGCCCTCCCCTACACCTCGGTTTGGTATCTATTAAAAAAGGAGCCTTTGGGTCGCCCTTGAATACGGTCGCCAACAACTTATTGAAACGCAATGGTGTAACATTAATATTTACAATATATATATATATATATATATATATATATATATATATATAAGTTGTGTTACTTTTGTTGAATTTGAGAGGTAGACAATTGATGTATCTGGCTGACGCAGTCTTTCTATGTTGCTCATTTTTTGGAGAGCGAAATTTTGCTGACGTGACTTTAGTTCTTGCGGGGATTTTTTACTTATTCTCCTGGCATCGGTATGGACACTGAATATCTCTTTTCTTGTAACACTAAAAAAATGGATTTTTAGCGTGGGATCTTCTGGGAAGAAATATTTCTGTTTGGCAAACCAATTTCGCATTCTTCTTCTGCATTTTGACTGGTCAGACAATCAAATGTCCTGACATACCTTCGGGCAAAGTATCTCTTCCACCTATCAGATTTAAAGTGGTCATCCAATCAAACCAAACTATAGAGGCTTGGTTAATTAAGAGTCCAAGGAAAGGATTTGTCGGGGATAACCTCTTTTCATACAAGCGAAAACAAAAATCAAATATCTTATTAATATATCCCAAAGTTTTACCCTTGAACCTCAACAAGTGGGCAAGATTCAGCTTGGGACACCAGGATGTAAAATGGTTTAAACTCCATACTGCTTACTTTTTGTTTTGATAATTTTAATGTTTGGTTTATACTAGTCCTTCACCGGCCTTTGAAATTGACTTTTGAATTTATTTCCAAGTCATTAAGTCTGTTTTATATTTCTACAAAAAGAAAATTACATTTTCCTAAATAAAAAGAAGCATGCTTCCCATAGCTTTTTAGCACCATTGAATATTTCATATTGTCATAGGCTTGATTAAAAAAGGTAACAAGATTCAATAGGATTTTGTTTAAAATTCAATTCTTTTCTTTTATTTGAATACAGTTTTAGTTTCAAGTATTTCTATTAAATAGTAATATTTCCAGCAGATCTATATAACCAAGAGATTCGATCAAAACATGTTATACCTCTCCAAATCAGAGTTTATGTAGACGTAATGACAATAAAGACGTACTATCCAACTCAAGAACGGGATCTTCACAAGCAGATGCAGTTTACTGTCATACCCAGGTAACCCTGTTTTAAGGTTTTGGCCTTATCCCGCTGCAGGGGATGGAATTTTTGTATTCTAATTTCCGTTCACAAGTCACGCACAGATTGGTGATTGTATCTCCATTACTGATCACATGGTTCAAAATGCCATCATCATCATGTCAAGCCACCTGCGTGGATCTCCTTGACCCTCTCCCGTCACCCTTTATTATCGTCCATCGCTCCCGGTAGATCTTCACGGCTACAGCCTGTATCAGCACAGAGCTGTTATATGTAGATTCTAGCTGGTCGTCATGCCTTGACTCGTCCATATGAAGGGGCCCACAGGAATATGTGACTTATGAGTTCGCCCCTACTTCTCCAGCATTGTCTCACATGTCTAGTTCGTCTAACTTTGATAGTTTTCGTGATGAGTATTAAGTGGCCGTACAACTGCTTCTTTGCTGGGTGCTGCCTCCAGGACTTGTTTAATAATGCTGACAGCATTCTTGTATAGTTGCCGTCAAGCCTTTTCTCCATGTGTTTAGTTAGCGGCCATGTAAAGTTCTAATAGAATATATTCTGAAATATTCTTCTAATTAAGAAGACCAGTTCAAATCCATTCAAATTCACTTATTTTATCTATCTATCTATCTATCTATCTATCTATCTATCTATCTATCTTCATAACGCCAACAAATTATCCATATTTTATTTACCTGCACCAAAATCATTATAGATATAAGTAAATTCAATAATTCTGTATACGTGCACAACTTCTAGAAAGATTCAATAATGTAATTAATTAGTACGAAGAATTGTGAACTTCTTTTTTAATGTAATCAATTTAATACACACCCCTAGGCATATAAACCAAATAAACAAAACCGACTTTGCCAAGTAAAATTGTTGGGTGTGGGTGAAATTTCAATCAGAATAGGCGGAAAGCAGCTTTATCACAAAAGTAGTTGGAAAAGTGCGTCCTCTTGTGGTGTTACTGGCAGCCACCTCTCAAGGGAGATAATCACGTTTGCAAAAAGAAAGAAAATAACCCAACAAAACGCTTCTTTGTATTGATATTTTCACCGAGGAATCAATAAGACATAAAAACGAATTAATTCTCTATGGAAGAATATTTTTGTAGTTATTGAATATGTTTATTTTTCTGATGTTTGTTTACTTTAATTTCATGGATTTTTTTGGTTGTTTTAACTAAGAATTGAAAAGAGATGTGTTTGAGAAAGCGAACGGGTTTTGTATCAAGTTGTGACTTTTTTTTTTTAATGTCGAGAGTGTCTTTTTGCATTAACGTGATGCGTTCTTACAAGTTTGCAAGCAACAGACAAAAAATGTAGAGTGAAATCGTGTTTATTAATTGAAACATCTCTTGTCGATATTCCACTTAGGAATATTAGAGTAGGACATAAAACAATATTATATTTCGAATTTGGGAAATAATATATTTCTGTCGCCAGAACTTCGATCGCTGGAGATTCATTTCATTTAAATTATAGAATTTGGGGCATTTCAATACGATATATCACCACATTTGCTTTTTAACTCGTTTTCAGGCATTCGTAAATATGGCTAGAAGATATAATTTTAAATGCTATAAATCAAGTCAGAGTAGCATTAGAAGTGCTTTTTTCCGTATCAGTCCTTATTTAGGGAATGAACCCGGTTATCCAAGTCCAAAATCTTAACGTGGCTGATTGCATTTCACATGATGCTAATGCCCTTGGGATATGAAACAAATAATTCATCTACTCTAGCTACAGTATAAAAAAGGAAAACTTTAACCATTTTTTATTATTGCCACAAATCTTGATGAAATTTCAGTAACTTAGACACATATAGGAAGTGATTATTTTCCTCAAATTTTGCTGTCAATGTTCCCTTCTTTGTTGGAAAAAGTCATTATTTCTAAAAGGAAAATTCTCAGAAATAACAAAAAGTAGGTAATTTCTGAAATTTTTCTTTTCGTTGATTGGATATTCTAATTTGTAATTAACCCTTCACTAATGACTTGTCGATACTTTTCACTATCCGTTGAGACGCAAGTAACTCTGAGTTAGTTGACAGACTGTTTAAATTTCTCAGTTCATATATTTCGCACACTTCATGAAATAAAAAAAAAATACAATGTTGTTTTTCCATGTGAAGAAGAAGTTTATTCATTACTCACAATCTCACCTTTTATTCTTTCATTGTGCAATAAATGCTAACGTAAAAATAAATCAACCAAAATATATGTAGACTACTGATAGCGAAATAAGAATCATAGACAGATATATAGATAGGGAAAGAAAGAAGGAGAGAAAGAGAGAGAGAGAGAGTATGAGTGTGAGAGAAAGAGAGAGAAGGATTAGGAGAGGAGGAGATGGAAAAAGAGAGAGGGGATGAAAATCAACTTCATCCGAAGATTTTAATCCGTGGCGTCTTTTTATTTCGGTTATGGCACCAAATTAACTGTTTGCCATGTTTTGCCTGTCACAATAAACCATTGGACACGGGCAATTTTTCCTAATTAACTTTTTTTTCCCAAAACCAAGGCATCTCGTCCAATCTATATTCGAATCTGCGAGTATGCCTATTTAACTTAACGCATAAACCTGTCCACCTCATTGAACATAATTTGAAAAATGACTAATTCTCTAATATCTTGTGCCGTAATTTACTCTCTTATCCGGATTACAATCAGTATTTTCGAGATATGCATCGCGTGGTGTCGCCAAGTGTCGAAAGATTAGCGACTTACAGTGAGCACAAGATGCTTAAACGAGATTTAATTTTTTTCGTTGTGAATACCGGACATTATGGCCAGGAAGATTATAATTAAAATTATTACTTAAAGTAAATTTATATTTTTATCATTTCTAAGAGGTAATTTGTTCCTGATACAAAATAAGTGTTTTTTTTTACAAAATCTGGTTGTGGAAGTTATATTTTGAACGAGTATACATTTCCTACTTGATTCAATGACTAAAATCTGTACAAGGATTCGCTTTGAAAACAAAACACGAATTAAAATGTGATATCACCGAGAAATTTAAAAATCTAAACAAATATTCGATGGGAAAATGTAACTGGATTTTATGTTCAAAGGAACTTTGTATACCTGAATTTAGTGAAATTGTAAAATAAATAAATAAGTAAATAGTATTTTTTAAAAATGATTAAAATAATTATTCAGGTCCCCTATTTATTGCTGACACTTATTATATCCAAAAGGAATTTAAAAACACACGATCGAAATGTTTGTTATTAGCAACTCTTTGCGCGAACAGGATGCGACACAGAGTCAATTTTTAAGGGGAGTTTAACAGGTTTTCATTCAGAATTTTCCTTCTTTTACACTGGTTGCCTAAAAAAGGCTAAATAACCCTATATGCCCATCGATTTACTTATAGTTGGATGGAAAATAATTAGATTTATACTTTCCCCAAGGGTTTTGGAGCTATATGAAATGTATTAACCCTCGTCCATGATTTGAACTCGTTCCCCTACGTGTAACATAACTGAACGGCTCATCGGAAATTGAATGAAGAGATGAATAAATAAATAAATAAATAAATAAATCAGACAGTTGTCACAGAATAGCCGAGGTCCGAAATCTTGAGCGCGTGCACGGTGTGAGTAAAAGTTGCTCGGGACACAACAGGCGGAAATTGTGTCCTTTTGAGAGTAGACGGCAGAATGCAATAAGGTGAAGATGTCAATGGAAAACGAGCCACGAAGATGTAAGGAGATGAGATATTTCTAGCCCCAATTTGGCGGGAGGCATTTCCAAGGCCGTGTTAGACTGTGAGACCCAGCGGACAGGTGACACCTTGCTACCTAGCAGTAAATAAACTTCTGGTGAATGTTTAACAGAGTTTCACCATTGTCAACATATTACTATCGCGAGGTCACTACGGGGTTCAAAGTCTCTTTAGTATCACTATGGTACATAAATTTATTATGGTGCCCTGACCAACAAATCGACATGCTATAAACTGATGTACAAGCAAAAAAATTACAGCACAGGGAGTATGCTGAAACTGAAAAAAAAAAGAAGTAAACGAAAGAAAAAAAAGAAGAAATTATCGAGACAATAGAACACGACCTGAAGAAAGTGACACAGAAAATCTCTCCAGAGTCAAAAGAAAAATCACAAATGGAAAGAAAAGAATAAGTGAATTGTTTAAAGTTTCGAGTGAAAAAACGGAAAAGAAAAAAAAAATACTGGACAAAACATAGAAGAAATTTTCGAGACAATACAACACAGCCAAAAGAAAGAGACACAGAAAATATCAACAGAGTCGAAAGAAAAAGTAAAATAAGAGCAAAGAAAGAAAAGAAAAATGGAGGAAAACAAAGAAAATAACAAAAGTAAATAAACTGAGGAAGACCGACTGAGAGAAAAAAACAGGAAAAGAAAAACGAAGTAAAAAGATAGTAGAAAAAGAAAATGATAAGAAAATTCAAGAGAAGGACGAAAATAAAAAAAAGAAAACACAGGAAGAAAATATAAGGAAGAAGAGAAAAAAATTGACGAACAAAAGGAGACAAAGAAAAATGAGAAATATAAAGACAATCGGACGACTAAAAAATATAATGTAAACAACCCGTGGGTTCGTAGGAGAGATGAAGTCAGAGGAAAAGGAAAGGTGACCGAGTCCAAATGAATTTTTAAAAATACATGAATAAAAATAAGAATATGAAACATCGACAAGATGCAGGTGAGAAATAAGAGCAAGCAGAAAGAGAAAAAACGTGGAAGAAACATGAAAAGTGAAGAAAAAAAAACAGAATGGAAAGAGAAAAATACAAGACCACGTGTTGAAAAAAAGACAAAGCAAAGACACCAATAAAAAGATTTAGGTAAGTGCATCTCTATATTTCTTTTTTTTTCCTTGGTTAATTCAATCTATATAGTCCTTGCCTGTGATTTTAAACAATAAAAGCCAAACAAAGTAAGGAGAGGGAAAACTATAGACGACAATAGGAAAAGGTAGGAAATGTAATATATTTTTTCATGTGTTAGTCATCTTACTTTTTTGTTCAGTCAAATCTGATTTTGAGCCTGGCTGTCCGAGATTTCATTCACCTTGTGTTGGGGATTGTTTTGGACATATGGTAAAGATGTGAGAATTAATTTTTTTTATTTATAGCGGAACTTTTGTCCTCATCTTGGTAGTTTTTGTGTTGTTCCTTCTTGCACTATGTTTCGGCTAAATTTCATCTCTGGCCTTCTTCAGGTGATTTACCGCGACCTCGGATAAGAATGCTGAGTCTTGTAACCGTATCTTTAGATTAAGAAGCCTCATCTCAAAATGATTCCATTTAAAGACGGTAAAGATGTGGTTTTATAGGAAGACCTGTCATTTCAGACTTGACTTCCCCAATAGAATGTGTCACATTAAAATTGAGCAAGAAGATGGTTTTAGTACGTCTTTGAAGCCTGCATTTTCTGAGTGACCGATCGCACATTTCCATGACACAGTCCATTCTTTATTACTGCGATCATATGTCACGCTAAAGTCCGGCTCGTCGATAGAGATGGCAGCACATCTGTTCAGGCCTCCAAAACGTGCTTTGCCTGATTCCGTCAGGTAAACACCACCGAGCTCCTTGATCGCATCAATCCCCAACAGTAGATCGAAGCCCAACAGCTGTTCATCTACAACTAATGCTTCAATGTCAACAGCCGGAACTTGGCCAATATCCACTTTTATTTCGCCGTATTCTCGGCAATTCAATGTCCTTCTGTCAGCTTTAGGACCCCTGCTGATTTACACGGCTTTACTCACCAATGTCTGTGAGAACCCGGAATCGATCAACACCGTGAACTCTTGCCCATCTACATGTATTTTCATGGAGGGGAGTTTCTTAGCGTTCAGTCGATCGGGGAGGAGGCTAATCCTGATCCCTCCTCCTCTTTTGGCGTTTCCCTGGTACTGCGATGCTATATGTCCAAGGCCACTGCACCTGAAGCAACGTATCTTGCGATGAACCTTGCGTATCCGACGGTATGGCCTCTCTTGATTATCGTGTAAGCAGTCTTTTGCCATGTAGTTGCGACCACCACACCTGTAGCAGGCAAATTTTCTATTGTCATTGCGCACCTTTGATTCTGAAGGTGTCCGTCTGGCGGAGTCAGCGGCAAATTCTGCGGGGCCTTCGTTGTCAGTCATGACAGCTCTCGCTCGGGTCAATAGCTGTTCCGCACTCATCGTTTCAATCCTCGATGAGGCACGTAATAGATGCTTGACGTGTTGCGGTAGTCGCGCATGTTAACCAACGTTCGGGCAGCGGTCCCCCAACCGACCGGGCAAGTCATTGCTGCTCGGCAAAAAACTCGTCCACCGTCTCATCTGGGTGAAGTGGACGAACTGATCATATGCATTAAATGCATCAGTAGCATATGAAGTCATAAGGGCCTGCTTGATCAGTTCTGCATATGCTTTCTCTTCCGCACTAAGTTGCCTGTATATGGCTAAAGGTCCCTCTCACAATCTCAATGGCAGGACGAGCTCGACATTCTTCATAGTGCAAAGCTCACACACAACTTCCACATTTTCGACCCACTCGACAATGGACATATCACTCGCAGCACCACTAAACTCCGGAATCAGCCGTACGTCAGACATCTTGCCCTCCATCGCCAAAAGGTAGTATATTGCCGAAAGAGCTTGTAGTTTGAAAGTTGATTTCAATAACGTCACTGACGAAGACAATCCTGTTGCCCGTGTCTGCCTACGCAATACGCCTTTTTCGAACTTACTCCCTTCCTTCCACGGCTCTTTTTATACACCTTGAATACTCTCATTTGCATTGGAGCGCTGAGAGTCTGCCTTACTTCACGCGAGATGATCAAATACGAAAGTGACCGTGTGTCGCCATTTTAGCTTTTTTTTGTTAAGTGACTGAACTGTACAAAACGCAGCCACACACTAGTCAGGTATGTCAAGATTTTCCCTACAGTCCAAAATCTTGTGCGTATGCGCAATGCGACCGGAAGTTGCTTATGACATAACAGACAGAAGTGATGGTCAACTTGTGTCCATTCGAGAGTCGACAGCAGGACGCGATAAGAAGAAGACCTCAATAGAAAACAAGCTACGGAAATGTAAGGACACGAATGCTTACTAGCCCCAATTTGCAGCAGCGTTCCAGAGGGGACTTTAGACTACGTGAGCCTGCGGACAAGCATGTTAGAACTAGGAAAAAATCCAAAGACTATACCCGCCCATCTTTTTCTCCCTAGGATACTTTGCTTATTTTTGTCGAATTGGCGGTCGTCTCGTATTTTCATACTGCCCTTCTTTCTCTCGTTGACTCCTCGCAACCTAGTTGTAAATAAACCTTTGGTGAATGTTTAATAGAGTTTCACATTTGTCAACAAGTTACCACGCGAGGTTACAACAGGGTCCCAATTCTTCTTAATACCGCTATGATACACGTGTCATTTTCTTACGATGATAAACATTACACCATGGGCACCTCCACACGTTCGAAATGTATCACTATCTACAATATAGATACCATCATATTAATATTGAATAAATCAATACGGAAATTCAGTAGGAATTTCTGTTTATAAATTGGTATCGGGTACCATGATTTTTGTGGTAATTTTAAGACAATATGTTCTGAGTGTGTTAGACACAGGAAATACTAATATATATACTGTGCCAGGGACTGAAGTTATACATTTTTCCCAAGAATAGAGCTCAAATACCCAAATTTAGCATGATGGTTGGAGTGTTCGCCAATGGCCCATGAGACCTGCGTTCAATCCCAGGTCGAGTCATACCAAAGACTAAAAAAAAAAATAAGGTACTAGATGCCTCCTTGCTTAACACTTAGCATTATAAGGTACGGGTCAATCTAGGGAAAAGGAGTAGCGCCCATCCCTACACCTTGGTGTAGTAGCTATCAAAAAGGGAGCCTTCGGGTCACCCTCGGCTACGGTGGCCAATTTTACTTTGCTTACTTGTACAAGGAGGGATATGGAATGCTGATTTTCTCTGAACACCGCTAGTTTATACTTAAAGAATGGTGCGCTTAGTGTAACAGTCATAGTCGTTAGAAATGAAATTATTTATCAACGTTCAAATGTCCAACGAGACTGTGTTTACTTTGAACTAACGTCATTGGGGTTGGCACTAATCGATCTGTTTTTCTCCTAAATTATTGGAAATAAAGCGTTGCGGACTACGTTCTACACCAAGCCTTTGTTAAATAAACAGTTTAAGAGGAAGAAAAACCGCGTTAAAATTTACCTTGTGTCGCAATCAGTTTGTGACTGTGGTGTTAGTAAAATACATAATTTAATTTTGCAAGTGGGTCGAATATCAGGGAGACTCACAGATCCATAACATTTTCTCAAATTAAAACGGATAAATCTAAAAAAATAAATATAATACATCAAGTATTTCTAACTAATGAAAACATATATAATCCAGCAAGTATTTGCACCAAATACAAAATAATAATATATGATATATTAAGCATTTTCATGTAATATTAAGAATGTACAATGATATATCAAATATTGCTATCTCATACTGATAATTTCCACAGTTATAAGACAACAACCAATCATTCCCATTTAATAACGAAAAATTATTTGATTGTTCTTGTGTTGATTATTATTCATGCTTTTATTAGTCTCTAAAAAAGTATTTCCTTGTCCAACCGAAAAGGACATCGACACGAGGTTAACGAAAGCATGGACAGCTATAAATAGGCTATCGATTATATGGAAATCAGACCTAACCGATAAAATGAAACGCAGTTTCTTCCAGGCAGCGGTCGCACCGATACTGCTATATGGATGCACTACATGGACTCTAACAAAACAACTGGAGAAGAATCTAGATGGCAATTACACAAGAATGCTGCGAGCAATCTTGAACAAGTCCTGGCGGCAACACCCCACAAGACACCAACTGTACGGCCACCTGCCTCCTATCACGAAAACTATTCAAGTTAGACGAACCAGACATGCAGGACACTGCTGGAGAAGCAGGGACGAACACATAAGTGATGTACTCTTATGGACCTCCACACATGGCCGAGCAAAAGCAGGACGACCAGCACGAACATACATTCAGCAACTATGTGAGGATACAGGATGTTGTCCAGATAACCTGCCTGAGGCGATGAACGATAGGGAAAAGTGGCGAGAGAGGGTCAGTGATATCCGTGCTACCAGCATGGCATGATGATGATGATGATGATATAGAATCAAAAATCCCTATCCAATACTAATACTTTTTAAGTAGAGGTGTTTGACTTCTAACTCCTAACAGGTACTATCATCCCAGGTCACGTTGGGCCAGAGATTAATGACAACGAAATAATACACCGCGTTTCCGAGACCTCCAGAATTGGAGACATCAAATATATTTTAGAGAAATACAGAAGACATCGTCTTTTTAATTTCATTATCCTTGTCACTTTTTACTATGATGGTGCTGACATGTTGGTTTGGTTTGATTTTGTCTTAGGGCATATCAACTATGGTAGGTTATTTGATGTAAAATCCAAATTAGTCCTATATATCAGATATAAGCCAACAAAGTTAAATGGTTCCAAGCATTGCTATGTATCCCTAGCAATTTAATTAAACATCAGTGATTTTTTTTACCCACAGTAAAATGAGCAAACAGTTCAATTTCGCATCAGTCATATGTTTGTACGTAATTTAAATGTCAAATATTACTATTTGACCCATAAATAGGACCCTTTCAGGTGCTACCATTCAAGGCCAAAGTGGACATGTGAGTACTCTACATTCCTCAAAGCTCCAGTATTACTGAAGCCTCACCATCATATTGTTTAGTGTCATATCCAGGACACTCGGGGGAGGTGGTCTTACCTCTCTGCAGAGATGCTGTCGGTGTATTCTGCAGCCCCAGCCGACTCGGCTATCTAACATTTTCATGAGGACATGTGGTATCTGTAAATATGTACTTAACAACATTAAAAATTAGTTAATTCGAGCACAATATATGAAACTATGTTTCCTAAGTTCTAAATACGATGAACTAACGCACACAAATACTATGGAACTAGGAAAATGTTTTCTTTATGAGACATACAGAAAAGTAGGTAAAATAATTTTTTACTGTCATTTGATTGGTTATTAGCAGATCACCAAAGAAGATAAAACGTTGCGTGGAGTCGACTAAAAGTATTTATTTTAATTTACATTGTGTTTAGAATTTGAATATTTTATATTTGATTTATTGATGATTCAAACTAACTGTTTCTCGAATGTTGTGGAATTGTCTAGATAATTCAAGAGAAATCTACCTTCTGTTGATAAATACAAAAGCCGGTCCTTTTATAGAATAAGCAGAATATGTTCTGGTCAGCAGAGTAAAGCAATTCCTGGCCCATGGGTAGAAATAGGGAGTTTTACCCGCTGAATTTGAAAAGAGACAACCGGTAGCAAGGATGAGCACAAGGTATCATTCATTCATCGGACGCGAAATATAGAATGCGAAAGGGCGCAGTGATGCTAAACGATGACTGCATACTTAATGGAAAACAACGGCAAAGCAAGGAAAACTTTAAGAGAGACTGAATCTCTTCTGATGGTAGGACGAAACTACGCCATAAGGACCAAATATGCTAAAATGAAAACAGATGTAACACAACAGAACAGCAAGTCTAATTTATGTTGTGATAGAAAGGAAACCATTGATCTCACCATCAGTTAATAAAACAAATTAGCGCAAAAAAGGGTACAAGAATAGACATGACTGGTTGATGAAGGTTATCCACAGGCAAATGTGCAAGAAACTGAAATCTGACAATGCGAACAAATGGCAAATGCATAAACCAAAATCCATTCTGGGAAATGTAACGAATAAAATTTTCTGGGATTTTGAAATACAAATCGGTCGTCTAATCTCGACAAGAACACAAAAATAAGTGATAACTAATAAAAATATAGGATAGCCTGTTGGCTAGTGGACTTTGCCATAACGTCGGATGACTGAGTGAAAATCAAAGAAAACGAAAAAAAAAAAAACGATAAATACTTAAACATTGCCAGAGAACTAAAAACACGTTGGTACATGAAGATGACAGTGGTATCAGTTGTAATTGGTTTGCTTAGAACTCTCCCCGAAGGCTGGGTAAAAGGGACAGAAAGACACAGAAAATCGAGTGCAAGTGGAGACCATCCAAAATACAAGATTATTAAGATCGGTCAGAATAATGAGAAAAGACCAGGACACTTGTGGAGACTTGCTGTCACTCAAACTTCAGTAAAAGAGCATCAGCTCATGCTAGTGTGAAAAACTCTCTAAGAGTAAGAAGATAATAATAATTTTAACATGTGATTGTTGAATTGATATAGATATCTATGGATTTATTGAGTTGTACTTAAACAGTGTTGGCTTATCTAGTATAATTAATAGTAAACAATCTTTGTCGGATATTATGAATTAGAAATACCGGACATTGGCCTAGCGGTTAGAGTGTTCGCCAATGGCCCGGGAGACCTGGGTTCAATCCCAGGTCGAGTCGTACCAAAGACTCAAAAAATGGTACTTGATGCCTCCTTGCTTAACACTCAGCATTATAAGGTACGGATCAAGTGGAGCAATCCAGGGAAAGGAGTAGCACCCTCCCCTACACCTTGGTGTAGTAGCTATCGGAAAGGGAGCCTTTGGGTCACCCTCGACTATAGTCGCAGACTTTACTTTATGAATTAGAAATAATTGAATACATTTTGATATTTACGTCACTCAGACCAGAAGCAAAACAAAAAAAAAAATAACAGATGCTGATTTTCTTCTCTAACTTATTGTTTTAAATCGGGATTATCGAATTGAAATAGATAGCTCTGATATTTTTTTACGAGGAACTGAAAATATCAGGGATTTTCAAATATTATTACTCGTAAAGTAGCTTTGTGAGTCACCGTAAAACATACTGAAAATGAAAGAATAAAATTCACCCACAAATGCCAGAACATAGAATTCGATAATTGGGCTTCAAATAATCTAAAACTTATTATAAAAATCATTGAAATTTCTGAAGGCATTTGTGTTTCTTGTTTGCACTTTTTATTTTTGCTTGCAGTTGTTTTTTTGTTTCTGTAAAAAACTACCCACAAGTTAGGGAAGCATATTCATTGTGCATTTATATTTAAATCTTTAATGTTGTTTGTTCTTAAATTTTTTTGCAGACGGTCCTTTACAATAAGACAATTTTTAAAGAGATTTATTCAACACGTACATAAACCCTAAAAGTTAACAACAGTCCAGGTTTAAGTGGGATTGATAATAATGACAATAAAGTAGTAGTAAACGGAATATAGTAGAAATTTGCTTGATTTGCTTGAACTGAAAAATTAAGAGTCAAAAATGCATTGACAATATTCCTGATATAGAATATTCATAATATAAAATCCATGTGTAGGATATGACACAAGATAAATCTTTTAAATTTAACTGGTAAGAATTCAGAGACTTTCGTTTACTATAACAATTGTCATAACAGTTAAATAGCTCACTCTGCCCTTTTATTTACAATAACTAGAGGGAAAAAGGTAGATGCTTAATTTTCTTATGTATGTATTTACCCACATTGTCAGTTTTTTTTTAGCGGAGTGGATGATAATTTGAATTTAGAATTTTCTTTCTCCGAGGCTGGTTCATTATACCAAAGCAAAAGAGTCTAGTTTGCTCTTCTATTTGTTGATGGCTGGAATGAGAAGAGACATCAATCCAAAGTAACATCATAGGTATTATAATGGATTGTTAAAGTCATGCATGAAAAATTGATAAACATTGAAATTCTTTAGTTTATTTTAAGTCTGGATCGTAATCACAATGCTGGCGTGCTCAGTTAAAATTACTCAGCACAGCCAAATTGGAAACTCTACATTCGCAATATGTAAAATAATTTGGGACGCCTGAGTTAAAAATAGAAACGTATCAGCAGCGAAACGACAACGAATTCTGATTGGATGAAGGGAACATATGCCTTAAATGCCATAAAGAAGTGGGTGCAGGATAGGAAACAGGAAAAGAGTTCCGTTGGCTCCGGGACACAATAGTGTGACGGTGCATAAATTATTTATCCTAGGACGGGAGTTTATTTTACGCACGTGTGAAGTCGTGGCAGTCTGGCACTTGACCCCTCGCAAAATAAGTCCTAGTTAAGATTCATTTTTCGGGCATGTGGGAACTGGCAGATAATGTGAGTGTTAATTTTGGGCTAGACTGACCGCCGCTGGCAAAGAGGGTTTCCAAATTTCACGTTACACACACCCACCAGGCCATTTTGTCTTCCTACCCCTTGGCTAACGGAAGACAGGGACCGATAGGTTGAGATAAAACATCATTATTTGTAGTCGGCAATTCCAATTTTCTGTGTAATATTTTTACAGGCGAATAAGACATTTAGCAAGAATAAATTGAGGCGAAATGAAGCTGAAAAGAATGTACATGCAAAAGAAGACAACTCACTGGGTAAATAACACAACAAATAAATTTCAACGAGGGGACATTTAAAATATAACCAAAATTTTAATAGTCAAAGTCCAAACAAATATTTATAGGGGTCGGCTATGTTTCCCTGGCAAACAGTTTCCGGCATAAATGTCTCTTTCTTCTTTTTTCTTTTCTTTATACTTTTCTATCTTTTCTCTTGAACCTTGAAAAGGTAGCAAAGTCCACTCATACGTTCACAGTTTATGAAATGAATGTTTTCATTCTATTTCTCTTCTTTTCTTTATGCATATAATTCTTTATATGCTTCTTTCTTTAGAGAGAGATAGAGGGCATATAATTGCAATACTTAGGAAGGGTTGAGGGAGAAAATGGTTTTAAGGTTTACTGAACTTTTTCGACGGATTTCTTCGGAGATTTCTTTTCTTTTACGGGCTAGCAGGATTCTGTAGAGCTCGGCTTGAAGGCATCTGGAGTTTTTGGCTGCAGCTTCAGCCCATCTTGTCACGACGACTGCTGTCCCAAAAGTCAATTCTTTTCACCGGCGAGATACCCGGGAGTTTTTCGGCATCAGGTCCACACGTCCTCTCACGGTGACCTCTGTCCTAAAAACTGAAATTCTTTTTCCCTATTTCCTCTGACGAAAAGGGCACTACTTCCGGCTTTAGGGTTCTGGCCAATCATTTGGTCTCTTTCTTCTTCCTCCACCTCCCCCTGACATGCTATTCATTCGGCTACAATACTGACCTCTGTATCCCCTTCACTATCCACACGGTCACAGAGTGTAAGCAGCTCTTGGCTTTGATTCTGACCTGGATTCGTTACTTCGTTCAACAGGCAGATCGAGGATTCGACCTACATTCCTATTTTTCTTTTAACGGTCAATCTTTGGGGCATGTTAATTCAAACACTGAGGGGTAGGGGAAATCGATCTTACCTCTCTCCTCTCAGTGGAAGACCACGTGACAATAGTGTAAAGACAGCCGTTTGAACCAGGACGTGCAGCGGTGAGGTCAGATATAGTAAGGTAGCATGTGTTAGAACTAAAATAGAAAATGAGGAAGAAAATTCAAGGCTTGTATCTGCCTTCTCTCCTTGTGACTTGTTCTTTCTCTTTGTTTAGCTAACACGGCCGATTCGGTTTTCAGACGCTGTTTCTAACTTTCCGACTACTATGTGTAGTAGCGAATCAACTTTTGTATTAGCAAAAAAAAAATGGGGTTTGTGTGTTCAACACTTTTTCCACCGTGGAGGTTATTACGAGGTCCGACTTAAGACGTAGCCCTCTATGCATAAACTCGTTCGACATGGGGTTGCAAATGTATATTCGTTGTAGTTGTATAAATGACAATGGAGAATGTACCAGCACAATCTTCCCTTTGAACATCGCA
Source organism: Sepioteuthis lessoniana (assembly GCA_963585895.1). Lineage (NCBI taxonomy): Eukaryota > Metazoa > Mollusca > Cephalopoda > Myopsida > Loliginidae > Sepioteuthis > Sepioteuthis lessoniana. The sequence goes on from OY757912.1 coordinate 102,364,209, forward strand.
GCGTTGCGTAAGGTTACAACTCTCCATTTAGTGCTGCAAGGGTAAAATAATCATTGGGAATTGTTTGCCTAGAATCGCCAAGGTGTAGATGTAAGTTATAATTATAAATACAGTTACAGAAGTCAGGTCTCCAGTTACAATTGAACTAAATATACAAAGCAAATATTTCGTAAAAATCTGCTAAAAATAATGTAGAAGATGAATTATTATCATTATCTTACACAATAAAAATGGATTTTTAAAAAGCCATAGTTAAATGCAAGATTTTGAAATCAGGTATACGGGATTAAGTGAACATCCTGGGATAAGATAATGAAATATATATATAAAATAGAATGAGCAATACCGTTCAGTTAAAAAATACAAAATGAACTAATTAACAAACCAACAAAGAAAAAAACAAAAATCAGTTGATCTGAATATCCCAAAATAAGCATAATAATAACAGTCTATTAGTGGAACTGCATAGAGAATTAATTCTAAAATGTGGTACTATTAAATATCAGAGGCATCTATAGAATGAGAGTCAAGGCACCACAATCCAAACATTACTTCGAATTAAACGGAGAAATAGTTTGAAATAACACATTACTAGATAGATCTGCACCAGAAACGTATTAATTTATGTAAAACGTCAGAAGCATATGTACCAGAAGAATACAAAAAAAAAAGCCAATTCTCTTGTGAAATATTCCTTTTATATCATATATATATATATATATATATATATATATATATCATAAAAAGAATATATTCACAAGAGGATTTGCTTTAATATTTCTTATTCTTCATCTACATATGCTTCCGGCGTTTTACATCGTCTTGAGGAAGAAAATACTTCATAAACGCAAATTCACTTGTGAACCTGGTCATTTTAAATTATTTACCTTTTCTCACATATTGGACCAACGAAAAAAATTCATATATATATATATATATATAGTAATAGAGAGCAAGAGAATTGATATTTCAATCACGATATATATATATATATATATATATATATATACGGTGCCTCGTGTGGTCTTGTTTTGTAATGTAAACTTGCAAGCCATTATTAGTGAGTTCGGGTTTCTCTGGGTGACCCACACGTGTGAACTTGTATTTAAGCAAAACATAGTCCATGACTATATATAGAGAGAGTGATGCCATGATTATCATCGTAGGAAATCGACACAGTGACTTGAGATCAAATACTGGCGAGGATTTTTACCTTCACGTTTCGCTAATATCTTCGGACAAGTTATATGTTCAACTATTCTCGACCGAGTGAATTTTTAGCATAGTATACCAACCGGTCTATGAAATTGAAAACTTTGAATTCAGACCTGGTTAACTCCCATGAAAATTGACCTTTTATCGCCTCTTTCTCGTGTTGTAAGGTATGTAAACACACGCACACACACACACTTATATATATATATATATATATATATATATATATATATATATACACATATCATTTCCTCTGCTTGAGCAGGATTTGACGCAAGGTCAATTTTTGTGAGGAAGTTTAAGAAAAAAATGGTTTTGAAAAGCTGAAATTCAAAAAAAAATTGCTGGAATAAGCGTGTCGAACACCCGTTGAGCTGTTTTGAAAATTATCAACCTTCTGTTTTGGTAAATATAGTGGCAGTATCTGCAATTTTAAACGCCTTTTGTATATGAGCAGGCCTTAGATAAATATGTTGTAGATTAATTTGCACCGATAGCTGCCTTGTTCGAAGAATTCCTATATAGATTGTCCCGTATACACCTAAGATAGGGATTCTTATAGACTCACACATTTGCCTTGATATAAGAAAGATCCTTATATACAGAGTAGCTTAGAAATCATTTAAAATGTCTTTATTTGAATATAAAACTTGTTTTTAATTTATTTCTTTTCGTGATCTTTAATAAACACTTTAATATGGAAAAATAAATTGCTGGACAATGAGCGCGGATTAGATTAATCATTCTATTTTGATTACACAAAGAGAAGATCACAGCCATTCTTAAGATTATGAAGGTAATGCATTGCTGGGAATAGGAGAGCAGTATCGAAAGAGGATTGATCAAATTTAACGCCCAGGGATAGATCACAGATATGGGATATGGTTTCATCTGGATGAGGAAACTGGCTATACTGCAAGAGCAACAACACAGCTTCTTTTATCAAAAATTCAATGGCAGACTAATTAACTGGCTTCTGAATTCGCTCAAGATGAGAGCTCTTTATTTATTCTTTTGTACGGTATGTCAAGAAAAGATTTTACATAAAAAAACCTGGAACACTCACAGAGCTGAAGAATACTGTTCGACAAAAAATTGGAAGAGTTGAACTAGAAACATTATGAGCTGTAATTACCAAGACTTACAATAAATATGTCTTGATGTTGGCGTTTGGAATACACTGATTGTATCAACTTTTAAAGTGTTTGGGGTATGCGACTAAACTGAATCTGGTTGGAAGTGTTTAGTTTTTGGGCACTTGGAAGTGGAGAATAAACCTATATTGACAAAACTTGCAAGACCACTCTGATCCGCAGTTTACGATTAATTTGTATGAGATAAAAATATTGATACCAAGTGACAGAGCGTAAAAACCTTAATTATCTAAAAAAAAGAAAAAAAGAAAAGATGCAAAACAAAACAAAAGAAAACGTACAAAGAACGCAATTTCCTAAAATAATCCCTGATGAATTGACGTGCCGTTCAAATCACTTACTCAGTCTATAAATAACTCGATCCTATGAAACTGAACTTGGAGGATACTATATTCCACAATTAGTTCAAAGTAATTGCGAATACTCAAAATAAATATTGTCTAGTCGACTGGGGCTGCAGAACACACCGACTGAATCTCTGCAGACGTGTACGACTTTCCAAACGAGTGTCCTGGATATGACATTAAATAATAAGGCTTCGGTAATGCTGGAGTCTTGCGGAATACGGAGTACCTCTTCATTGCCATGGCTCCAGAGTCCTCTCTTGCCCGGAGTTTTATCACCCTATAGAGTCCTATCCGTGGGTCAAATATAACTAAAGTATGTACATATACAGAACTGAGTTATTTGAAATTGAACTGTTTATATGTACAAAATTGTTTTGGCATTACATAACCTACAATGGTTAATATGTAGTAAAACCAAATCTAACCAAACTAAACCAATCAAAATAAAAAAAATGTAAATGTCAAATTTTTTAAAAGTTTGTTCAATTTTTAAGTAATTATCTCTTTCTCTCTCTCACTCTCTCTATCTCTCTTTATATATATATATATATATATATACATGTATATATATATATATATATATATATATATATATACTCCTGAGCCCATAGTGTATTCAAATTGCATTCAAAATTCACTGTTGCATTGGAAGTGATTCTAAAATGACATAGCAAGTCCTTTATCTCAATCTCATCGCTTCCTATAGTTTTTCTAAATTGCCCTAAAGCGAATCAGTACATCGACTTCAGCATCTAATCACAAAACATGTGAATGCTCGATTAGGTCGACGAAATTGTGAATGCAAATAGCGGAGCTAACATTTTAATAAACTGTCATAATTTCTGGAATGGCTCCAATATAATCCCAGAACGCCCCATCGATTGGCAGGATGGCAACATTTTGCATGTTGAAAGAAACCAGTCTCAAAGTGGATATGTCTGTTGGTCATAGTTTACTGTAGACTAAAAATGATACTGCGATTTTTAATGGATCAACTCGCTTTCCTTCGCCTAAAGTTGATGCCTCACAATTCAACTCGACGATATAACACCAAAACAAATACGACAGTATAACTAAGCACCTGTACACAAGAATAATAAACTGCTCAATATTATTTCTACTCTTTAGAGTTTTTCACATCAGCGTAAACTGATGGTCTTTCACTGAAGATTGAGTGACAGCAAGTCTCCTGAAGTCTCCCGGACTCTTCTCAGTATTCTGACCGTTTTAAATAATGCTGTTGTTTGGATGGTCTCCATCTCGGCCGCCAACTTCCAAATCTTCCAAGCCCTTTAATTATCCGTTAGTTACCGTGCCAAAAGCACCAATCACAATTGGTATAATTGTCACCTTCATATTCCATAGTTTTTTCAATTTTCTAGCAAGGTCTAGGTACTTATCTCTCTTTTCACATTCTTTCAGTTTTATTCTGTGGTCAGCAGGGACAGCAAAGTTGACAATTTTGCAGATTTTCTTTTTTTTGTTGATTATTATAAGGTCTGGTCTTCTGGCCGAGATTAAGTGATCCGTTTGTATATCAAAGCCCCATAGGAGTTTATGTGTGTCATTTTCTAGGATAGGTTATGGGTTGTGCATATACTATTTGTTGGCATAGTCAAATTTAAATTTCTTGCACATTTCCCTGTGGATCACCTTGCCCACCCAGTCGTGTCTAGCCTTGTACTCCTTCAGTGCTAATTTGCTGCATTCACTTATTATGTGAATGATTGTTTCATCTCTGTCACTGCACAGTTTACATTTGTTATTTTGTTGCGTCTTACCAAATATCGCCTTGATATGATTGGTTCTTATGGCGCTGTTTTGTGCTGCAATTAGGAGAGATTCTGTTTCTCTCTTTATTATTATTATTATTATTCCTTTCGAGTTTTTCACATCGTGTGAGTTGGTCATATTTCACTGGAGTTTGAATGACAGCAAGCCACTTCAGCTCTCCAGGACTCTTCTCAGCATTCTGACCGATTACAGCAGTGTTGCCGTCTGGATAGTCTCGACGCTTTTTCTGATTAACAAATCCTCTACACCATACCCCCAAGCAGTCGGAGATCATTCCAAGCGCAACATGTAAATTTGGTATTAACTTCACCAACATGTACTACAATTTTTTTCAGTTCCTGGCAACGTGCAAGTATTTATTTATCTTCTACCTTTCTATTATTTTCACTCTGTAGTCTGTACGAACGTTAAAATCCATAAGGTAGTAGATTCTCGCTTTGTTTGTTTAATTAACTCTAGGTCTTTTTCGGATTAGGTTATCTCTCCATATCTAAAAGTCCCAGAGAAATTTATGCGTCTCAAACTCAAGGGTGGATTCTAGTTTGTGCATATACCATTTGGTAGTTTGGTCTAATTTCCATCTCGTGCACAGTTTCCAGTGGATCAATTTCCCCTCCCAGTTGCACCTAGTTGTGTATCCACCGTAGGGCGTTCTTAGATTCCTTGTCCTTCTTTTTTCATGTTACTTATCAAATCGGCCGTTCTTTTATGTTCTTTCTGTTTCCACATTTTTCTCCAAAATTATTTTGCTTCTTTTGCAGCTGTTTGTTGATTTGTTCTCGTCTGTTCTCGTCCTACTTATTGGTAGAATTGTCTTTGTTTTTAAATTTTGGAATGCTCTGTTTTATTTTGATTGCTTGAGCCTGTCTCGGAATCTTTTGACTCCCCCTTCATTCACCAAAATATTTTGATTCATTTCTTCAAGTTGTACATTCAGACTTACCGGCATTTTTTTTTTGTTCGTTTTTCGTCCCGATATATCTTTGCGTGTTTTTCCTTCCTTCTTACTTTCACTTGTTGTTGCAGCTTCTTTATACGTCCTTCTAGTCTAATTTTGCATTTAAGATTTATATTTTTGTTCGGTTTCCTTTTGGCAATACTGATTTTATGACAGACTAGTTTCGCTCCCGCATAAATTGGCCCGTTTAGTTCCATGTCATGTGCGTGTTGAAATATTTTATCCTAATATAGATCCCTCTTCGGTTTCTAACTTAATTTTTTTGTGTGTTTAGGTTTTTGACTGATGGTAATGTTGTCTTCTTTTCAATCATTATTTTCTTTATTAACTCTAAATTTAATCTGTAACCTCATGTTGACATTATTTTTTTGTGACGCATGAGTTTGATAGGTCTTGGTATTCAGTATTCTGTGTTTGAATCAGCAAAGGGCTCTTGATTTTCAGTTATTAGTCTTTCAGTTCGAGTAAGTGGCTTTTATTTGTATTCTTCACGACTTGCATATTTCCACTATCTCTTGGCTAGAACAACACCATTTCCTTAAAAAGAATTGATTGGTCAGCAAGATCTTCGTTTGTATTAAATTTAGAAGAGTCTATCTACAATTTTACCATTTTTCCAAACACTCTTCGTGTAGAATTATTCAAAAATAATCGTGAAGTACATGTTTGTTATCTTTTCTAGCCAATTTTGAAACACTGGTTTGATCTGTTGCTTTTGTCATTTGTATACCTGAAATTAGAACCGCCAACATTTGCAGGATGCCGGGAGAATTCCTAATCACGGTTATCTGGTGAGCACCTTATGATCATAACACTCAGATCTGTAATTTGAATCCCACGTTGATTAATATTAGGATTAGACATTTTTCTTGAGTAGTATAATTCGGATATACCAGACCCAGGGATTAATTATTGTCTCTACTCTGTCAGAGTTTTGCCTCACTAGGGCGATGAACGATAGGGAGGAGTGGCGAGAGAGGGTCAGGGATATCCGTGCTGCCAGCACGATATGATGATGATGATGATGATGATGATTCTTCCAAGAAATAGACATTTCAGCGAGCGATTCAAGAAACAATAAAAAAAGCGGATACTTACATCGTTAAGATAATTAATTTTTAACTCAGTAAATATCAACGTGACCCTTTTATACGTTATTAATCTATTTGTTTATTTTGTTTGAAATTAGCTCTTTCTACTGCTGCTTTCCTTCTGGTGCGTTTAACTGATAAAACTACTAAGCAGCTATTATTTTTGCTTTCAAGTGAATTTGTAGAGTAATTTATTATTACTATTGTTATTTTGTTCGAGTCAAAGTAAAATAAATTTGATATAACATTCGTGACGTGGTTTTATTTAGTTAGTGAATTATTTTACTAAATTTAATTTCATATCGCATTAGACCAGGATTTTGTGACACCTAACGAAAATTTAATTCACTTATAACAGTAATAATACCACGTTTGTTCAATTTTATACCGAGGCAGGTGTTGTTTAATCATTAGTAAAGACGGTTTTCTTCATATTGGCTTTTCTAAAAGTTCAGCCTAAGATTGAGATATTAATACCTTATAGATTTGTTTCAGAAAGAGCATATTGTTTCACTTTCACGCAATTGCAATTATTTGTGTTAAACTTAGCAATTTTTTCTAAACCAATCTCTGCTGCAGAACTCATATTAAATAAATAAATACCTGGGCAGTCTCTCAAGTAAGATACTCTGGATCCTTCCAAAAATAGGTAAGGAAGGAACAAAGATAGAATTATGCATGAACAAGGAAATTGATGACAATGCTAAAGGCCTTACGCCCAAGAAATTATATAAACTGACTCTGTGTATCAGGAAAGGAAAAAAAAGCGACACGCCAGCATTAGCCGGGATTCAACAATTCAGGGACTCGAATAATATAGAAAAAAACAAAGGTTGACTGTATACATTTGACAGAATTAGTAACATAAATGGGATTAGTTCGAAGTACAACCATGAAAACTACCAACAACAAGAAAACAAAATGGAAAGAAAAATAACCAAATGGATACTTCAAGCGACAAACTAAAAGAAATTGCCCTTGAAATGACCAGGCGATGGCTCATAGAAGGAGACCTAAAAAGAGAAATTGAATCTTTTTTTTTTTTTAATAGCAGCTCTAACTAATACCATAATAACTAGTTATGCTAAAGCAAAAATTGATAGAGAATTAGAATAGCAAATGTAATTTTAATGGGGATAGAGATGAGACAGTTAATCTCATATCAGTGAGTGCAGCAAATGGATACAAAATGAATATAACACAAGGTATGCCTGGCTGGAAAACTTGATCATTTGGAATCGTGTAAAAGATTTACATTTGGGCACAAAAAATAAGGCACATACAAGTCTTTGGGCTATTTTTGTACAAATATACCAAACATACCACCAAAAACTCCACTTTATAAATGTCGTATATTGACGATATATATTTTTGAGCAAAAATTTATATAAGGCTATGCACCCTAAATAGTTTTGTTAGGTTGAAATTCAAACACAAAAAGGAAATATAAAACAATCACTGGTTTGTAAACATTTCTGACTATTATTTAAGGGTTTCTGATACACAAGAACGACTTAGTTTAATTATTTTTTTCCAGTATTCTTACAAATTACTATTTCCGATCTTTTCCAAAATAATAACGATAATTTGATTTAGTTAAATTTACCAGCATATGAACTTTAACAGGAAAAATAATTTGTCATCAAGTGAATTTTGCAGGAGAAGAGATCCATCCAATAAAAACGCCAGAAAGAGACGAAATTAATACATGCGTGGATCTTGCCAGAAACCAGAAAAAAATTGTGGATCATGGAAGTGTAGGTAATACTAATTGTATTTGAAGGTCTTGGAATGGTCTCCAAATTCTTTGAAAAGAGATTAACGGACCTGTAGATAAAAGGAATCATCGAGACCATCAGGTCCACATCACTACTAGAATAATTAAACTACTAAGATATCTGTGTAGAATTGATGCCACTCAGACTTCAGTGAAAGTTGTGCTGTTATTAAGGAACTTGATAAATGTTTGAATAAACATTTTCATCCAGGGCCGATGATGCCACTGTTGGAATTCTATCGTAAGGCTCAGTAGCGATGAATAACAACTCTTACAGGCTCGGCACCCCCAGCTAGCATCCGGCGTAACCATGAATTACGATTTGAAGTGAGATCTATGGTGCCCGTGGTGTAATGGTTATCGTCGTAGGAAATGGACACGCTAACACGAGTTCAAATCCTGGACGAGACTGATTGCATTTCACATAGCACTAATACCCTTGGGAAAGGTATGAATCCAATTATTCTCCGTCCAGATATGGTTAGATAGTAGGGCAGACTAGGTTCTTCAGCCTTGGTGAGGCAACTAGTCTAGGCGGAGGAAAACTCTGGATTCAAACCTGTTAAGCTCCGCTTAAAAATTGACCTTGTGTCATATCTTGCCCGAGCGGAGTGGTTGGTAAATCTATATATAGACATTGGGACGTTCCACTATTCGAAGGTGGCCAAGTCCATTCCCTGAATAGTTATAAGTTGCTGGCCCAGTGAGTGGGCATATTAGTGTATATATACACCGGCTTCCATCAGCCATGTTTCAGGTGTTACGAGTTCGGTATTGAAGAGATCACCTGTTCTACGTTTTATATATATATAAATAAAAAGAGAGAGAGAGAGAGATAATATATATACAAAGACAGAAATTTATATATATAAAGAGAGAGAGAGAGAGACAGAAAGAGAGTGACAGAGAGAGACACACAGAGATGTCATATAATTAATGTAATGATTAATTATATTAATAATTTTTTGTTAATTATATCTTATTATTTAGTTTGGTGTGGCTTTGAACAACTCGGTGTCTCTTGTTTAGGTGTCATAGTCAGATGTACGCCCTGACAGAAAAGATATTGCAAACACCATCTGTCACAATAAACCCAGAGATAGGAAATGGGGACGGACGGGCAGTTAGAGTGAATCATGTGAGTGATGACTTAATACCCGGAAGAAATGGTCCAGAGCTGGATGCTAGCTGGGGCCGCCGAGCCAGTAAGAGTTGTTATTCTTGTTCATTCTGCACGGTAGAGCAGCGATTTCTACAGTCACGAGTAAGCGGCTTAAAAAGTAGTTCTAACCGGCCAGTTATCTTACAAAGTATGTAGGTCATTGCATACGTGTTAGATACATTTTAAGATTCATGCACATTAGGAATACTTCCGTGGGGAAATGTTTTATTTCCATTATTCTAAATATTATTCGAAATAGCGTTATGTAAGATCTGCTGAGTATGGTGAATGAAGGAAACATTTGCTGGTGAAGATTTAGCCACATGAGGGCGAGAATGCTTTTGCGATTTATGAATACTGATTAACTGTTAAATATTCTCAGTGCGCATCATTTATGTCTTCAAGCAAGTTTGGCTAGAAGGCAGTGGTTGATCAGAAAGAATGCAGCTCGACTGAAATACCTAAAACGTTTTTTTTTTTTTCTTTTTTAAAATTCGAGATTTTATTATTGTCAGGTAAACGTATCTTTCATTCTGCGTTGTAATAGTCTATTTATCATTATTATAGTTTTTTCATATCAGCTAACGCTGATGGTCTTCCACTGGAGTTTGAGTGAAAGTAAGTCACCTCAAGTTTCCAGGACTCTTCTTCACTTCTCCTCTCAGTATTCTGGCCATTCTATTATTATTATTATTATTATTATTATTATTATTTAGCCATGAGAGTTTTTTCACATCAGCGTTAGCTGAGGATTATTCACTGGAGTTTGAGTGACAGCAAGTCTCCTCAAGTCTCCAGGATTCTTCTCAGTATTCTAACCGTTCTCAATAATGCTGTAGTTTGGATGGTCTTCACTCGTCCGCCAACTTCCAAGTCCTCCAGTCCCTTTAATAATCCATTAGTTACTGTACCAAAAGCACCTGTCACAATTATTATTATTATTATTACTATTATTATTATTATTATTATTATTAAGTGTTTTGATTATATGCTGTTACGGCAGATCAATCAACGTGGTTTTCATCATTGCCGGATCATATTTTTCAAGCAAATATATGGTTTCTAGTGACTAATGGTAATAAAATGAACAGTTACAACTTCTAGTAAATAATAATGATAATATTGATAATAAATCCCTCCTAATAGCAGCACAGGACAACACCATAAGAACCAATCATATCAAAGCGAGGATAGACAAGACGCAAAAAACAGTAAATGTAGGCTATGCAGTGACAGAGACGAAACGATCAATCACATAATAAGCCAATGCAGCAAATTAGCACAGAAGGAGTATAAGGCGAGACACGACTGGGTCGGCAAGGTGATCCATTGGGAAATGTGCAGGAAATTTCAATTCGACTGTACAAACAAATAGTATACGCACAATCCAGCACCTGTCCTAGAAAATGACTCGCATAAACTCCTGTGGGACTTTAATATACAAACGGATCACCTAATCCCGGCCAGAAGACCAGACCTCATAATAGTGAACAAAAAAAAGGGAATCTGCAAAATTGTCGACTTTGCTGTCCCGGCGGACCACATATTAAATCTGAAGGAAAGTGAAAAGAAAGATAAGTACCTAGACCATGCTTGAGAATTGAAAAAGCTGTGGAACATGAAAATAACGATTACGCCAATTGTGATTAGTGCGTTAGGCACAATAACTAAAGGATTATTAAAAGGCCTGGAGGACTTGGAAGTTGGCGGACGGGTAGAGACTATCCAAACGACACCATTGCTAAGAACAGCCAGAATCCTAAGAAGAGTTCTGGAGACTTAAGGAGACTTGCTGTCACTCAAACTCCAGTGAAAAACTATTACTATTCATAATTGCCATGATGCCACTTAACCACATACTCAGAAAATGCACAGCCTGATACAAACTCAGTAGATCGCAGGAAAAAGTTGATCATTTAATGTACAGGGACGACATCAAACTATTTGCAAAAAGTGAAAAAGAACTGGAAAACCCAATACACACAGAATATACAGCCGGAACATATGAATGGAATTTGGCATAGAAAAGTGTGCAATGCTTGTAATGAAAAGTGGCAAACGGCAGCTAACTGACGGAATAGAACTACCAAACAAGGATAAGATAAAAACGCTCGCAGAAAACGAAACCTACAAATACTTGCGCATCTTGGAGGCCGACACCATCAAACAAGCGGAAATGAAAGAAAAAATTCAGAAAGAATATCTCAGGAGAACTAGAAAACTACTCGAGGCAAAACTCAATAGCAGAAATCTTATCAAAGGAATAAATACCTGGGCTGTACCACTCGTTAGATATTTCGGACCTTTCTCAAGTGCATCAGAGATAAACTTAAACAAATGGACCAAAGAACAAGAAAACTAATGACAATGCATAAGGCATTACATCTCAGAGACGACGTTGACAGACTATATGTTTTAAGAAAAGAGGGAGGAAGAGGACTTGCCAGCATTGAAGACAGCGTTGACGCATTGATACAACGACTCGAAGACTATATACAAAAACTCGAAGAGGGACTTATTACAGCCACCAGAAACGATACTGAGAACACGATGAACAACCGAAGGACAATAACTAGGAAACAAAAATGGGAAAGAAAACAACTCTATGGGTGGTTTAAACAACTAATAAACAATATCTCATACGATAAATCTTGGACATGGCTAAGAAAAGGAAAGATTAAAAGAGAAACAAAATCTCTCCTATTAGCAGCACAAGACAGCGCCCTAAGAACCAATCATATCAAAGCGAGAATAGATAAGACTCAACAAAATTGCAAATGCAGGCTATGTGGTGACAGAGATGAAACCATCAATCATATAATAAGCGAATGCAGCAAATTAGCCCAGAGGGAGTATAAAGCGAGATACGACTGGGTGGGCAAGATGATTCACTGGGAAATGTGTAAGAAATTTAAATTTGACTATACTAACAAATGGTATATACACAACCCAGCACCTGTCCTAGAAAATGCCACGCATAAGCTCCTATGGGACTTTAACATACAAATGGATCATCTAATCCCGGCCAGAAGACCAGAATTGATAATAAACAAAACAAAAAAAAGAAAAAAAAAGAGAACTTGCAAAATAGTCGACTTTGCTGTCCCGGCTGACCACAGAATAAACCTCAAAGAATGTGAAAAGAAGGATAAGTACCTCGACCTTGCTAAGGAATTGAAAAAATTGTCGAACATGCAGGTGAAAATTATACCAATTGTAATTGGTGCGTTTGGAACAGCAATTAAAGGATTACTAAAGGGACTGGAGGACTTGGGAGTTTGCGGACGGGTGGGGATCAACCAAACGACAGCATTATTGAGAACGGCCAGAATACTGAGAAGAGTCCCGGAGACTTGAGGAGACTTGCTGTCACTTAGACTCCTGTGGAAAACCATCGGCTTACGCTGATGTGAAAAGCTCTAAGTAGTGAATAATAATAATAATAATAATAATAATAATAATAATAATAATAATAATAAGAAGAAGAAGAAGAAGAAGAAGAAGAAGAAGAAGAAGAATCCCGGCCAGAAGAACAGATCTTGTTAATAAGATATTAAAAAAATTCTTGCCCTATAATAGATTTTGCCGTTACAGCGGACCACAGATTGAACATTAAATAAAGCGAAAATAGAGACAAGTACTTAGACATTGCTAAAGAACTAGGGAAGCTGCAGAGCATGAGGTTGAAGATGAGAGTAATTGTAATTAGAACGCTTGGAACGGTCTCCAAAGACTTTTAAAGGAAGCAGGCAGAGATGGAAATCGAAGGAGAAATCGAGACCATTCAGACTTCAGCATAGTGAAGATCAGCCTAAATAGTGAAAAGAATCCTGAAGAACTGAGGAGATTTAGTGCTGACAATTAGACTCAAGATAACGTTGTTGTGAAAAACTTGCAAGGATTCTGATAATTTACACAGTGTTTTATAATTTCACGTATTCTAATCAAATACACATAATTTTCAAACGGATTTATTTGAACCATAGAAGAGGCACTTAGTGACAAAGATATGACTTCCCACTCTCCAACGCTATAAAACAGCGGCCTTTTTACTATATATATATATATATATATATATATATATATATATATATATATATATATATATAGGGACGTCCAAAAGCTTCTAAATCTATCCTAGACTTAATTTAATTGTATTACTGCTCTCTAAACATTGTAAGTGGTAGCACCTGATAAGATACTATCTTTGGGATAAATAGAACTAAACTCTGTGCTTATGCAAAACTGAATTGTTTGAAATAGAACTATTTTGACATGTAAACTGCATTCTTAAACTAAATTGAACAGTTTTATACATAACCGAGTCTAGATAAATGACTGATTTTCATTAAATTGTTCGTGATATATATCTGTTGGGTGTCACCCACCTTTTCCCACACTATATAGCAGTAGCTACTAATACCAAGGCAGACAAGAAGGTGAAGAGCAGCTTCTTATAGGAATATTATTCGAGCGTTGGAGACTAGAGATCGCACTAGATCACCTAACTTGCTACCGTAATAACGGAAGCCAATACTATCTTTGGACTCTATCTTTATTCTGTATTCACTAATCCTATGTTCTTGTCTACTAATAGTCTCTCTATTGTATATACTTTTTCCTGAGAATATATCTCTATTTCCTCCCATATCGTGGTTTGTCCTTTATTTAATATTACAAGCGTTCGCTAACCAGAACGCACAATATCAATACTTGGAATCATTTTACTTTATTAGCTACTCTGAATAGGTAGAAATAGAACTGCTTTTGATTTTTAAATTGTGCAATTAAGCTAAACTGATTTGTTTGAAATGGGATTGCTCATATGTATGGAAATGTATATGGTATTAAATATCCTTCTGTGGTTGATACGCCATCAAAACAAACCAAACTAAAACTAATTGGCTATCCAGTTGGTTTTGCTGAGTGAAAAAAGGATTCGTATTTTTCCTCGGGCATTGCCACGAAGGGAAACGTAAAGAGCCTCGTCCGGGATTTGAACTTGACTCGATAAATTTATTTTCAACGAAGATTACCGTTCAAAGCGGAAAGTACAATTTGATCATTAAGTTTCGAAATATATTTCTCCACAATAAAGAATAAATCTCGACAGAAATACATTTTCATTTAATCATTTATCATAGAATCTGCTTTTTCTTATCTTTCATCGTAGGTTACGAATGCTGTATTGAACAATTACCACCTACAGAATTCAACAATATCGACCAGAATTTTTCAGATAATACATTTTACTAAGTTCTCGATCTAGTATCGTATCTGCAAATTGATTTCATAATATAAATAATTTGATAATTCAGGAAGTACAGGGTATTTCATAAAAATTGATAGGGTTTACTAATCTAATAAATAACCCATTCTCGTTTAGATGATCATAAATTCTTATCAGCATTTGAAGAAATAACTCACAATTTAAGGTTTAATGTTTTATGTTGTTTTTCCACGTATAGAAATCCCATTCATTGGAAAAGAAAAGACGTTAAAACATTAAACAGGGTATTTTGAGTCGTTTCTACATATGCTGTTAAGATTACAGATTTGAATAAGAACTGGAGAAATTATTAGGTTCTGGAACTGATCGGCAAGTCAGTTTAAGAAATGTCCAAGGAAAATCTGTGTACTTTTACCGAGGAAATTTTGAAGCGACAATGCCACTATGATTTTAAAAGGTTGACCCACTTCTACCCAGCGTGCAGCGAGGTAGAGGCAGGTCGACCATGAATCAACTAAATCTGCGAGGTACTCCGAAAAAGTCATCACTCATGTTACTGTTACAGTTAACAATCGGATTGTAACTTTGTAAATACAATATTGCTAACCGTAACTCCTTCGTATTATCTTATTTTTTTCGTACACAATTACTCTTGCTTCTTGAATCATTATATATATAATATGATTTCTTTTTTCCTGAAATGTCATGTAAAACACAAATTATATCAAATTCTTTTTAAATAATCTGCATATTAAGTGTTTCTTAGGTATTTATTTTATTTATTGTTCACAAGTAACAGAATATTTTTGGTTTGCTCGGAACTTCTTTGGTCTAAAAGAATCCCATATTTAACCAACGGTATCATTTTACAGAGGGAAACAAAAATCTCGTACAACTTTTATTATTTGAATATACACTGATAGAAAATTAAATAGCAATTTACTGCACTTGTTTCAATTTCTTAAAGATTAAACATAGGCGTAATATAACTGGGTTACAGTAAGTCCTACAATGACACATAAACATGTGAAACGCGTTATCTCATTAATCAACAGCCGAAATTTAAACATATTTGCCAAACTGGACCGCCACCTGACCTGGACCACTGATTAACTTCAGTACAACCTGAATGTCACCCGTTGTATCAAGGGAATGTCACTGAACGTGTCTTTTACGGGAAATAGAGATTGTATTTGAGGAACTTATCAGTCTTCACAGCCATTAACGATGACATTTTAAGAAAGACAAAATCATCAGCTGTCACTGGATATCATCGGTAGCAATCACGTCACAAATGTCAAGTCCATATACTTCTAACTTGTAAGCAGCGTACGTGTTCCGACGCGTGTTTTGTTAATACAAATCCTTTGATTCATTTCCTCTGCTGCACGTCTGTATAAAGGATCGATTGAAAGCTTGAAGAAACCCAGTCGCTCGTCAAGATGTTGATAAGAACTGTTTTAATTAATCCTAGTATATGCCTTAACAGAATAATAAAAGGATAGAGGTTCAATATTTAACGTGAAAAACGAAAGATTCCGATTGGATTTGATCTTTTTTTACACCAGCCATCTGACAGGTAAGAGATAATCATATTACAATGATAAATAAGTTGTACAAGCGAGCAGATGATACTAAGAATATATGCAATCATGGATTCTATAAAAATGAAACTTTAGTAAGATGTCGGTACATCTCTACATTTCTCTCTCTCTCTCTTTCTCTCTCTCTCTCTCTCTCTCTCTCTCTGTATATATATATATATATATATGTGAACGTAAAAGCCCAGTTGGCTGCGCCTGTAGAATGCACGGACTGCATCTCTGGAGAGAAGTAAAACACCCACTACGAGTGTCGGAGATATGGCATTAAACAATTTGATGAAGAGGCTCAAGTTATGCTGGATTTTTGGGGTATGTGCAGCTCTCCCTCATTGCAATCACAACAAGGTCCACTCTGGCTCAGAATTATACCACCAGATAGATTTCTATTCATATATAAAATAGGATTGCTGGCCATTTAAACTGTGAGGAAAAAATTACTTGTGCTAAACTGAACTGCTTGAAATAGAACTTTTTGATCATTTAACTGGATGTAAACGAGTGACTGATGTTTCACTGAATTGTTCATGATACATAGCAATACTTAGAATGTTTTAACTTTGTTGACTTATGCAAAACTGTATAGTTAGGAATAGAACATTTTGATCCCATAACGGTGTGTATCTATAACATTTGTTTATAAATCATATATTATTATATATATAAAGCATATATTTAATTTCTATGTAAAAACAAAACGATTGAACTGTTAAAATAAAACTGTTTGATCATTTAAGGGCTTGTAAACAAATTACAGATAAATTGAATTGTGGGCGATACATAGAAATGCTCGTGACCATTTAACTGTGAGTAAGCAAATAATAAATAATAAATAAAAATAATCATGTCAGATAGAAATACGTGAAAACGTTTAACTGTGTACAAAGAATAAGTTATAACTCGTTTTAAAAAAGTATCAACAAATTGAGTTTACAAATCATTTACTCTATGGAAAAAGAAGATTTAGCACAGTATAACCAACAATGGCTGATATGCCACAAAACCCAACCAAACCCAACCAAACCAGACCATATAGACTTAAAAATAAAAATATGCATATTTCTGGTAAATACGCACGCAATTACTCGCACAGACACACATATACATACACACGCACACCTACATACATACATACATAAATACATACACACTTATAGAATTGTGCAGCGCATAATTATACTAGTCCTATAAAATGAAATCGGCAAAACGATTTCAAATACTTGACGAATATTTTTTCGTTTTCTGCAATGTTGCGCATAGGGAAGATATGAATCCATCAGTAATCCCCCAGTTATGGATAAAGTGGAATGGCAGATTGAGGTCCTTAAGGCTTGGTTTGGCTACTCTTCTAAAATAAGTAAAATTTTGGATTCAAACCAGCTTTACTCCGCCTGAGAATTGAACAAATGTCACATCGTGGCTTTGATGAATTTAATGGTTGAATAAATCCAGAAATGACCTCTATAGAGGAGTGATCCGATACAAAGCGATTTGTCCAGGGTATGACATGGAACGATATTCGGCGCAGAGACTCTGGTTCTAGAGTGTCGGCCGATATAGGTTGCCAAAACTTTGCCATTGTTCGCAAGAGGACTGTATGGATGGTGTCTCTGAGTCGGATGGGAGTGCATGGATCGGACAAATTGTTCATTGTATATCATTTCAAACAAGATAGTAGTATAGGAACGTATAATGATATAAATATATTAGCTGAATTTTGATTCGATATAGTCATTACTTAGTTTCCTAAATGTTTGTCAAATAGAGACGTGTTGAAATTAGTAAATTGAAAATAAAGGTGATTTTTTAGAAAAGGACATTTTCAGATCAATTACTTTGATCATTTTGAAGCTTGTGAGCTATTTTTTGACGGGACACTGCTAGCAAATATATATATATATATATATATATATATATATATATATATATATATATATGTGTGTGTGTGTGTGTGTGTGTGTGTGTGTGTGTCTGTGTGTGTGTCTGTGTGTGTGGGGGGGATAAAATGCATAATATTTTGTGCTTAAATCTATTATTTATATTCATAATTTTTTTCATTTAGCATATATATATTTTGTTGTTCATCAAATGTACATATGTACACCCACAGACACAGACACAGACATATATATATATATATATATATATATATATATATATATATGTGTGTGTGTGTGTGTGTGTGTGTGTGTGTGTGTGTGTGTGTGTGTGTTTGTGTGTGTGTGTCCGTTCCTGTCTATCTGGCTCATACTTAGAAAACTGAGGAATTGACCCCAATTTTCTCATAATCAATATTAGGTATCAAAGGGGGAATTATGATTTTCCTGTGCTATACGTGATAATTCCGGCATATTTACCTCTAAATTCATTTTCATTTCACAAAAATATATTTTAGATTACAATGCTGTTAACCATTTCTTGGCATCCATTAATCAACACATAATATCCTTACACTCTTAGCATAATTAAAAATAAAGTTAATTTATTTTGCCTCTCATTCTTCCGAATCTGCTCGTTTAAGGACCTTTTATTTGGATTTGTATGTTTTCTCAATTTTAATTATTGCAAAACTTTAATTTACATCGGTTTTTCTCATTTTATTGATTCTGTTAATTTTCTTTTTTATTTTCACGTTTCAGAACAGAAGAAATACATCTTCGCACACGTATCTTTACAAACCATCGCATTTTAAAGAATAGTAGAATCTACACAATAAGAATTCTAATTCAACTCTCAATATTGTTAATTATCCTTTTTTATTATTCAGATGCCAAGTAAGATTATATTTCAATTATTATTAATCTTAGTTTAGCATAACATAACTCAGGATATACTTATTAGACACAATAACACAGTAGTGTTCAGCTTGGATAGAACTTCCTATATCCCCTAAATGCTTGTGAAAATACCTAATTAACCATTGCATTATTTTGAATACATATTTTACGTAACTTAATTAAAGTAAATCGATTAGTATCTAAGCGTTTATTTTTCATGTGTAAAATATATGCATGAATATATCTAACCCAGCCACGATAACGATTCAACACAGAGCCGAAGTTTAAACGAAATAAATATGGTTTGAATTTAGATTTTTCTTTCTCCTAGACTGGTTACCAAAATAAAAATACCTCTCTCAAGGTCATTAGCAAGAATAGAATCACAAACACCTTCTTCAATTATTATAAGTTTTTTGGCCGGTTCTAATTTCTGTGGCAATAACTGTTACATACGAAGCGTTACATAAATTAATTAATATATAAGCATAGTGTTTTACGCTTATATTTTATCCATATTTACCAACCCCTCTGCTCGGGCAGGATATGGCACAAGGTCAATTTTTAAGTGGAGTTTAACAGGTTTGAATTCAGAGTTTTCCTTCTCCTAGACTATTTGCAGTCTGTCCTACTATTTACCAACCGCTGGAGGGAGAATAATTGTATTCCCACCTTTCCCAAGGGGATTAGTGCTATGTGAAATACAATTAGCCTGGTCCAGGATTGGAATTCGTGTTGCCTTGTCCATTTCCTACGACGATAACCATTACACCACGGGCACCTCCAACGTTATCGTTTATGATCGAAGCATGTATACGTCTATGAATTTGCCAAACCTGCATTCCATGTAACTAGTTTAAATATGTATAAATATAAGGATGTAATGTAAGTTTAAATATTAAGCAGAGTACTGCTGGCTTAAATTCAGAGTTTTCCTTCTAAACTGGTTGCCTAACCATTATTATCATACTCACTGTTGGGAAAAAGACATGTAGTTTTATGTTTCCCAAGGGTATTAAAAAGAAGTAAGTCTCATGCCTCCTAAAAGAGATTGGTATGCAAGCAGATTGTTTTACATTTATCTTTAATGAGCAAAACATTTGAGTGTATGCAATTACCCAAACAATATTCCAAGGGCAGGATGTGACATAATGACTGCTTTTAAGTGGGGGGCAACTGGTTTTAACTCATATATTTCATTCTCTTAAACTGGCTGTCTTTCCAAGGCTATAGAACCTTGTCTCTCCAACTATCTTAAGACTGGGTCGATTCCATTCCAATTGGCATCAGCGGAAAGTGAAAGGCGAACATCTTCGGACAAGATTTGAACTTGTGTCGCCGATTCAGTTTCTGAAACGATGACCGTTATGCTAACACGCTGTTTTATATACACCTGCAGGTTTACTTATATAATCAGTTTCCTTAAATTCATACTTCACTGACATAAATAAAAGGGGTAAATACGTTACTATTTAGTGAACTAACACATTCATTTTCTATTAGGAGTTCATTCTTATACAACCGCACGTTAAGATCGAATTGACATACTTGATTTTAATCATATCATCATGGCGCCTGAGAAATATATTAACATGGGCTTTGGAATGGAATCACAAGTACGGGTTATCCGATGAATTGATATCACTACAGTAATAATAGTCTGTGAGATAAGCTTTCTATGACAAGTTACAGGGAAATCCCGGTTTTCATCTGACAAGTGATGAGCCTGTTCAGCAGATATATAATCAGAGGAACACAGATACGGTATGCAATCTGAGAGCAGTTTGTTGGACTAAGTAAAGCAAATTGTGTACTCAGCAATGGCTTTAAGGGAATTCCCAAAGTATTTATAGGAGTTAATGTTGAACATTTCTCCAGCTACGAAGAGAATGATTTTTAGAAGGGGTAAAATAACATTAAAATCGAAGTAAAACTGTTCGATGAATACGTCTCATGGCTTTAAGTCAACACACACACGAATCTTTTCTCCTCTTTCTTTCTTTCATTATATATATATATATATATATATATATATATATATATATATATATATATATGGAACGAATATAATGTCCAATTTTAGAGTGCCTAATATAAATGAAAAACTCATACCAATAGAAATAAATAATCATTGGCAGAACTCCCAATACATCCTAGAACCTCATTCCATATTTTAACAAGTTTAGACATCCCACGTTTGAAAAACCTTTTAGAGTTTGATGCAAAATAGAACGTACCCGTTTTCAATCTCTTCTCCTGATATCAACTGAGGACAATACAAAAAGTTATGTAAACCTTCAAAAGAGCGATAATGAAAAGGAACAATGTCGGGAGAATATGGAAAATGAAACAATTATTTCAGCTTAAATCGTCTAAGAGATCTTTTTTTATTATTTGAGCCGTCTCTGAACTGATATTATCGTAACGGATAATGACTAAGGATGAATTTTTTTTTTCCAAAGCTGTTTTCAATCTGCCAAGCTGATTGCAGTAGAGACTGAATGTGATTACTTGATAATTGTTTAACATTTAGTAAAAAAAAAACACATTTTTAAATATCCTCAACCCGCACACATAAACGTTTTCGAATAAACTCTATTTCTCATTTGTTTGGTAGGTCCGTTTACTTGACTGAACCACCGACTACTAAGTTTAACGGTATGATTAAGGATCGACTTTTTATCAGTAGTAACAAGCGTGTCGAAAAAAGGTAACTGAAGTTGTTGTGTAAGCAATGCATCACAACGAACGACAACAGAATCATTTGGGCGGTCATAAAATGACATCAAATGAAGTGGTTGAACACTACTCCGTCTCATATTTTGCATCAAAAGCCTAAAGAACATTAAAAGTCTATAATCTATAAGCTTGTTGACAGATGGAATGTTGTCATATGAAGCAATGTAGTCAATGTTATTCATTAGATATTTCTATAAAGTTAAGTTATATATATATATATATATATATATATATATATATATATATATATATATATATATATATGAGTGTGTGTGCGGGGTAACTTATGCATATAGAAATATTCAATCGTTATTCCTTCCAAGAATATTATTGTATTTGTCAACAAACTTATAAATAACTTAAGAAGTGCTCTTAGTTTAATGACTTTGTCGTAAGAAATGGAAATCCGTGTCCTAGTTCTAAACGAGGCTGAATGCATTACAGATGACATAACACCCTTACTACTGGGATAGTTATGCATTCAATTATTATCCCACTTGCCATATATCGTATGACAGACTGGGCACTTTAATTTTGTTGTCGCAACCAGTCTATGTATTTAATGCATCAAACTGGTTAAATTTCGCTACGACAATTAATATTATGCCATATACTGCACTTGTGTAGGAGGTGGTATATATATATATATATATATATATATATATATATATATATATATATATATATATATATATATATATATATATATGGGGGGTCTAGAGTTGCGATACAACGAAACAGCTTAACAATGGATGATAATATATATGCACTACGCACACGTGGGTTGAGCACAAGAGTGGTGAATTTATCGGCTAGCACCTAAGCTGAAACGCAATAGCTTTTCTCAAGAATTGAGCACGCCTGGTAACCGATTACGTATGTGTAAAATAAATACGTAAAAAATTCCTTCACTAATGCATTAATGACGATTTACATTGGGTAAGATATCTGACTATTCCCAGCTGGAACCATCTCGCGTGTCAAGCCATATTGAATAGTTTTGATTCAACAAAGCAGTCTGTCTGAGGATGAATATATATATATATATATATATATATATATATATATATATGATAAAAACATTTCGAATCCGATATAACTTTTTAAAAAATATATCGGTCTACTATGTACTTTAGAAAGTTTATCATGCTATGATCATATAGCAATGATATAATTTCTTGGAATAACACAAATTTTAATGAGAATAATAATTATAATCATGATAGATTATCGATAATGTAATACGCATCATTTTGTTAGCTTGTCAATAATATATTATTTATAAGGATTCACTAAAATTCTTGCTTCTCTCTTTTTTTTTTTTTTTTTTTCTTTTTTGTCGGGCACTGGATTTCACATTTTAAACCAAATTCCTTTTAATATTTGAAGTTTCAGGCTCTGATATTTTTACTCTCTCTTTTTGTTATTGTTACTTTCTATCTTTTATTTTTAGGATATTCTTCCCGTGGTTTCTATTTTCTCTTTTAGATTAATGCTTTTGGTATTTTCATCAATTTTGAATAGTGCTCATCTTCCGTTATTTTCACCATCTGTTCTAAACAATTTAAATTATCATTATATAGAATATATGCAACTCGATTTTCGACCCAGTTGGATGAAGCTGCAGAATACAGCGACTGCATCACTGCGAGTGTCCTAGATATGACACAAAATAATTTGATGGTGAGGCTTCAATAATGCTGGAGTTTTGGGGAATGCAGAGTACTCTTTCACTGCCATTGTTTCAGGGTTCTCTCAGGCACGGAGTTGATGCATTTTAAAGGGTCATTTCTAGAGGTAGAATTGAACTGTTTGACATTAAACTGTACATACACTAAATTGAATTGTTTGAAATAAAACAGTTCGAGATTTAATAGAGTGCAAACAAAAATGTGTATTTATTCTAAGATGAATTGTTTGAAATAGACCACTTTGATTATTTAATTAGGTGAAAACAAATGTCTGATGTTTAATTGAATTGCTTGTGACACATAACAATACTTGGAACCATTTAACTTTGCTGACACGCTAAACAGAACTGTGTTATCATTTGACTGCGTGTAATACTACTTAACAGAGGGAAAAATTAGCTCAGGCTCGTTTAAAAATAGTAAAAGAGATCATTCAGAAATCACATATTTATTATATATGTATAAAAGAGTTAGAGCATTGAGTTACCTACGATAGTTGATATACCAAACCAAACCAAACTAGCTGGATTTTTATATCAAATACATTATCAGATTATAGATGAATCATTGATCAAAATAGCAAAGTTGAAAAGAAAAATACTGCATTTCAAATGTTTAAAAATATCTCTTTATAAATGTGTTTTGAAATTTTTTTTTTTCTATTGGTCAATCAAAATTAATTCTCTTCATCTGTAATCAGTGACTAAATAATCTGCAATGTTAACTTTGTTTCATGATCAACGTTGATATCAATAAATTTTTGGATCATTATATGTTCCTTAAACAAGTTAGATATAAAAAAAAATATGAAATTACCGAAACAATTTACCATCATTTTCAAAAAAGGCTGTCTTTGTTATGCCTCTAAACTGCTTCATAATTTGAGGCTCCAGTTCTTAAGATGTGAGAAGATTGGATTAATCCTTCATTGTCATTATTCCAAGTCTCACTCTGACACGAAATGTGTGTACCTTTAATTAAAATGTATATGTCTAAAGAAAGTGTATGTACTTACTCAAACTTTCCACCGCGGTCAAGATGTTAAACAAGGTATATTTTAAGTGGAGTAAAACTGATTTAAAGTCAGAGTTTTATTTCGCCTATACTGTTACCTGAAAAAATGGAAAAGAACCCAATCTGGCATACATTTTTCCTAGCGTTGAGTTGATAACAGATAGGCTTATGTGTTCCCTAAGTGCATTAGGATAAAGTGAAATACAAAAATCCTCGTCCGGGATTTGAACTCTGATCACCAACTCCATTTAATTACCGTTAAGCGTTCCTCGAAATATTTCAAGCATTGCGTAGAAGAATGTTTAAGTTTGGCGACCGATTCCACAGATTTTTTTTCCAGCATATCTTTAGCTCTTAGTCTTGATTTTACAGATTCATATTTGTACTTAATATTCTATTTTATTTTATTTTCTATCATTTTTTTATTTTCTTAGGATTTTTTTTCCTTTCTTCCTCTTGAGATATTCAGACCAGTTCGTCCTCTACTTTCGTCCATTTTTGACATATCCTTCTCTTCTTTTTAATTTCGTGGTTCTATAATTTTACTCATTATTTTTAAATTTATTTGCTGGCAACATAATTTTTTTTTAACCTCTTGCAAATTTTTTGATATTTTTATTTTTATATCTTTAAAGATTTGAGCTATTGTTCAATAATCCAAGTCTACGAAGATAATAATCAAACTTTCATATCATTCAATCGTTGCGTCTGCTAAAACAAATGGAGTGAATTTCAACTTTAACGGTCGGTGACCAGACCGGACACCTCAACTATCGACAATACAAATAAACTTGTCGACACAATGGCGACATAAAAACAAATTGTTTGGCATAGAAAAGTGGCTGCTCAACATAATCTCGCAAATCTTCGAGACAGTCTCGACCATTTTACAGCATCAGCGCTTTTAGAATATTCATTGTCTGAATTCAATAACATCCGTTGGAAAATTAGTCATAAAAATGGTGCCCTCTATTTTTATTGGGTTCTCTATAATTACTACGTATCAAAAACCAATTTTACCGTGAAGATTTTTCTTGATGATAAGCCGGCTTACCATTCCTAGCAGTGGAAGCGTCTCCAGCCATCGAAGACATATTTATGGGAATTATAAGCTCTGCAGAAAAAAGGGCAATTACTGCAACGATTATTAATTTCTTTATCGATATAAACTATGTATATGTGTGCGGAAATGCATATTTATGTTAATGTATTAACAATACAAAGCTTACATATTTTGAATATATTTGTAGTTCTTGTACAAAGAACAGTGCCTTTCATAGTGAAATGTGCAAAAGTGGTCAAAATTAGAAATACCGGAAAAGACCGAGTAATAAGTTGATATGTTTTAATTTAAAGCAAACTGACACCGCCAACCTAATATATATATATATATATATATATATACATATATATATATATATATATTATTAGAGTGTTAGTTGTCAGTAAATCACTTTGTGGGTATGTGTCGTACCAAGTGCAATATAATATGGAGAGTGCTCAATATCAAAGATAGAGCTATTATATAAAAATAATAGCTAAATATATATTTGATATATATATAAAATTCATGGAATATAGACTGAAACCCTGGGTTCTGCTTGATGTTTATTGTTTTGAAAAAACCTCCATGAAACCCAGGATCGCAGTCTATATTCCATGATTTATATATATATATATATATATATATATATATATATATATATATATATATATATATATATTAGAAAACAAGGAATTCAAATGATGATTTTATTTATTGTTAAATAATTTGCCATTTTAAGTGTTCAGGTTTTTAATTAAATCACCATCGGGACAGTTTGAATGTGATCTTGAATCTTCTGAATTGTATTAAAGAGAATTTAAAAACCCGTGGGAGATTATATCGCTTGCAAAAAAATATGAAATAAAAAGTAAGAATTACCAGATATGTTCTACTTATAATACTCATCACATTTAATGAAAAATGATGAACATGTTTATAATAAATTTGATTCTTATTTTAACTGTTCGGGGGTGTTAGAATCGTCCTAAAAAGGAATTGTACCATTCTGACTCCCAAGATCACCCAAGAAGATCTACAACTTATATTGTAGAAATATATTGGAACCGAATTAAAATCGTCTTTGTACTTTAGAATTATTGCTGGAGACTGACCCAACAAAAATCTTGGATTATGGTCTTCTGGGTTCATGCCTTTGTCTGGGATGTATGTGGATACCTCTATTCAATTAGGTAAAGATCTGTTGGAAAATGACAAAGTCGATTCCGACCAATAATTAATATATATATATCATCATCATCATCATCATCATCATGTCGCGCCGCCTGCGCGGATATCCCTGACCGTCTCTCGCCATTTCTCCCTATCATTCATCGCCTCCGGCAGGTCTTCAGGGTTACATCCCGTGTCCTCACACAGCTGCTGTATGTAGGTTCGTGCTGGTCGTCCCACTCTTGCACATCCATGTGTGGGGGTCCACAGGAGTACATCGCTTATGAGCTCGTCCTTGCTTCTCCAGCAGTGTCCTGCGTGTCTGGTTCGTCGAACTTGTATAGTTTTTGTGATGGGGGGCAAGTGTCCGTATAGTTGGAGTCTCGTGGGGTGTTGTCGCCAGGACTTGTTTAATACTGCTCTCAACATTCTTGTATAATTTCCGTCCAGCCTCCTTTCCAGCCGCTTCGTAAGCGTCCATGTGGTGCATCCATATAGTAGTATCGACACAACCGCTGCCTGGAAGAAACTGCGTTTCATTTTGTCAGTTAGGTCCGACTTCCATATGATCGAGAGCCTATCGATAGCTGTCCATGCCTTCGTCAGTCGTGTGTCGATGTCTTTCTCGGTTGATGAGACGCTGCTTCCTAGGTAGGTGAATTTGTTGACTAGTTTCAGAGAGGCTCCGTCTAGTGTGGTAATGTTGCCCGTTTGGTTGTAACACATATATTCGGTTTTGTTTGCATTGACATGGAGGCCAATGCCAGCTGCGGCTCGTTCCAGACTATGCAGTAGTGTCTCTGCTTGATTAGGCGTATTCGCTAGTAACGCCAAGTCATCAGCGTAGTCGGCGTCCGTGATTGTTTTTGCGGGGTACCTTTTGCTTCTTCTCTTAGTCAGCTGGAAGCCATTTTCTCTGATTTTGTCGATCGAAGTCCTAAGCACATAGTCTAGACAGATGATAAAGAGGTACGGGGCTAGTGTGTCTCCTTGTAGTACTCCTGCAACTATGTCGAAGTATTCCGTGTCTCCATCTGGTGAACGTACTTTCACTTTGGTGTTTCTGTAGAGAATCATTATCGCTGCTACGGTTTCTTTTGGTAGGCCGTATGCTAGTAGGATTTGCTCCATCTTCCCTCTGTGTATGGAATCGAATGCCTTGGTAAAGTCGACAAATAGTAATGTCGCCTGTAAGTTTTTTGCCCGAACGCCTTCCAGGATTCTACGGATGGTCAGTATTTGTGAGGTCGTGGATCTATGAAAGGGCTGTTTGAAAAGTTCTATGTATATCCCAGTGAGAAGAGCATGGCTGAAGATTTTGCTATGTTAACACACTACTACTTATTATTATTTCCTATTAGGATACGCAGCCAAATCCTCTGTGTGGATATTAGATCGCACATAGGGTGAAACATTGAACAATATATCAGTGCTATATCTACCACGGCACTCCCAATAACTGCGATTATCTCTCGCTATTTGAACTGCTTCGGTCATGTGATGTACACGCCACCAATTAGCATGTTCCAAAATAATATGCAATTTTTTTGCTCTATCTATACGTGAAACTTACAAATTATTTCTTAAATATTTCTTCAATTGCATTACAAGAACCTTAAATCACAGTGAACATTTTTGGTGATATACAAGTCAGAATTATTAATATTGTGACAGTGATAATTGGGTATTTAGGAATTAGTAATGAAGTCGAATCAGCATTTCATATTTATCTCAATTGTATTAAACATTTAGATAGTTTAAATCTGAAATTCATTAGTACCAAGAAAACAAAATCCTATTTAATAAGTTGCTAACTGAACTGGAAATATATATATATATATATATATATATATATATATATATATATATATATATATATATATATATATATATATATATATTGTGGGGAGATTAAACTGATTTCCATATTAAAAGAAAGGTTAAGTTATGTTCACAAAAAGGCTCGAGGAAATAATTTTTGTTCGAGTATGTTTACATTTATTGGCCAATCAGCGTTTACGTATTAATTCTAAAATTCCTTTGTGACTTATCGTCGGGAATATAGATCTATTTGTACAGCTATAAGAAAAATATCTACGTCTACTGATTGTTTCATTTTGACTGAAAACCTTATTTTAACAATAAATAGTTATATATTCATTTTTTTTTAAATTAAGGGTAAAAATTAAAAAAATATATTTCAAGCATGGATCTTCTATTTAAATCATAACGATCTTACTAATTTTACCTTTTCTAAGAAGAAAAGACCTAACTTATTTTTTGTTTTTTCAACATACTTTTTCTCAATTAGAAAAAATATATTAATTTTTAGATCGGTGTTTTATTCAATCGGCTACACGTTTGTGCGCCACACACACACACACACACACACACACACACACACACACACACACACACACATATATATATATATATTATATATATATTTATATATATATATATATATATATAAAGAAAGCTTGTGGTGGACAGAGATAGATAGATACATAGATAGATAGATAAATTGAGAGAGAGAGAGAGAGAGAGAGAGAGAGAGAGAGAGAGAGAGGGAGGGAGAGAGAAAGAGTTCATGGTAAACTACAAAATTATTGGTGAAAAATATATAAGAGTATATGGGAAATATTTTCCTTCTTCTCACCTTTAAAAAGCCAGCGATGAGGAATAGTAAAACAAATTAAAATACCTTCATCTGGGCTTATGAAATTCGGAAATTCGATTAAGGAAAATGTGACTTATTTCGAATAAAACGAAATCATCTTATTGTTATTATTTAATTGATGAGGCAACCTTAGAATTGCATCACTTGACTCCTATGAGCCCTGTTTACGTAATTAAGTTGTTATCAGTTACTCATGGCTGTTGCTACTTCATCTGGCTTCCTTCTTGTCGAAAAACAGGTTCCAGGTTATTGCGATGAAGCCATAAGAATATTCCGATTAATAAAAAATAAATATTTCCATTGAAGAAAAAAGGGAATTTTCAAAAGTATTCTGAGATACATAGAACCGATCATGTAATACTTTTGTCTACCGTTACAATGTGTGTAATTCGAAAGATAACAAACGAAAGAGGCAGTAAAAACACGGATAGATAGAAAGCATGCAATTACAACCTTCTCTCATCCGACATATTGTTTAATAATGCATTGATGGACTATAGGAAACCGAAAGCCAAGCTGAATTCCCTCAGAAGCAATGAAAGACAACAACTCACTCATGCAACTGCTATTGGTTATAGCATTGATGCCACTCAACTACTTGCTCAATCGGCAGAGGCTGTAGAATACACCGAGTGAATCTCTGCAGTGTCCTGGATATGACGCTAAATAATCTGATAGTGAGGTTCCAGTGATGTTTAAACTTAGAGAAATGCAGAGTACCACATTTTTGTCTGCACTCCCATGTCAACTCTGGATCCGAGGGGTGGCATCTGATTGGCTCTATGTATAGATCAAATAGAACTAATCTGCGTACTTATGCTAAACTAAATTACTTGAAATAGCATATTTTTATATTTAAACTGCGTACTCATGCTAAACTGAATTGCTTGAAAAAGAACTGTTTTTGACATTAAATCTCTACAACGCTAAATTGAATAATTCAATAGAGAATAGATATGACATATAACCCTGTGCGGACCAAAAACATTCGTATACTTAACTGAATCGTGTAATTAGAACGTTTTGACTAAACTGAACAGCTTGAAATATAAATTGTTTTGACGATTAAACTGTGTACTTATGCTTAACTGAAATGTGTGAAATAGAACTGATATCTTGGATAAAAATGGATGTGACATTAAATAACCTGCAAAGGTTGATATGCCATAAACTCAACCAACTAACTACGGACTCAGAAAGTCCAGAGGGAACTATGCATTTAGAAAACCACTGATAAAGATTTATACTTTTATGTACATGGATGATGCAAAAGTTTTTGCCAAACATTTAAAAGAACTGGAGATCATGATATAAAATATCAGGCAGGACATAGCAATGAAATTTCGGTACAGAAAAATATAACATGCTCATAAAGAAAAAAGGGGAAAAAAGAAACAACAAAAGGAATAGAACTACAAATATGGATATAATTAAAACGTGTGGAAAGAAGGAAATATATATATATATAATTGATAAGATTGAAAGCAGACACGATAGATCAAGTGCATTTGAAGAAATATAGGAAAAGAATACCTCAGAAAAACGAGAAATATTCTCGAAACTAAACTTTGCATCTGTAATTTTATCCAATGGCACCCCCCTTGTAAGATACTTGGGACCTTTCTAAAAATGGGAACGGCAGGAACTCAAAAAAATTGACGAAAGCACGAGAATGTTGATGAATAGGCACAAGGTATTACATCCGAGTGATGACACAAGCAGACTGTATTTGTCAAGAAAAGAAAGAAGAAATGATTTACCAACAGTGTACATAGCGTACATGCATCAATTTACGGTTTCTGGGACAACAATAAAAAACAAGAAAGATTAATTACAGCATTGACAACATAGAAAAGAACAAAAAAATATATAATAGAAATGGGAAAAAAAAACACTGCCGTATGCATATTTCAAACGACCAACTGATAAGATTACACACGAGGAGACCAGTATATGGCTACAAAGGAAAAACTCAAAATTGAAACTGAATCACGTCTAATAGTAAAACGAAACAATTCTGTAGGGGCCAGTTATATAAGAGTGAAAACTGTTAATACACCAAAAAGTAGGAAATGTATTTTAAGCTTTGAAAGAGATAAAACGATTAATCACATAGTATGTGAATGCAGCAAGCTCGCATAGAAGATGTACATGACTATGCGCGATGGGACTGAAAAGTTTATCCTCTGGGAACTGTATAAAAGACCGAAATTTGGTATTCTACTAATTAATATGCACAAACCAGAATCCGTCCTAGAAAACGATATGCAAAAAATTATCTGCGATTTTTAGATATAAATGGGTCACCTACTACTAGCAAGAAGACAAGACAAAATGCTCATTAGGGAAAACGGAACATTCTATTCTGTAGAGTTTTCCGTTACAACAGACCATGGTGAAAGTAAAAGAAAGTGAAAAGAAAAAATCTAGACTTGCTTAAAAACTAAGTAAATTTTGGAACAAATGAGTAACGATGATACCAATAGTAGCTTGTGTACTTGGAAAGGTTCACAAAGGCTTTAAAAGAGAACTGGTCAAAATGGAAATCAAAGGAAGAAACGAGTCCATCCTGAGTACAGCATTGTTGAGATCAACAAGAATACTGAGAAGGGTTCTGGACGTCTAAGGGAAATTGTTGTCACTCAGAATCCAATGAAAGATCATCAGCTATCGCTGGTGTGCAAAACTCACAAATGATAATAATAATAAGTCGCTTGGTGCTCTTGGAACAACTCACAATGACTTAGTAAGGGGCTGGAAGGGCCGGGAATCGGAGGACGAACAGGGCCCATTGTTTTTCATTGTTTTTCTTTCCTCACGCCTGAGGTTCATTTGTTCTTTCTGCCCTCTGTCTTCTTCACGACTGCCCGGGTTTGTGCCTTGATGCAGAATGTATTTTTCGTATATCACGATAATAGGTGTCGAAATCCCATTTAAAACCAAGTCACCTCCTTTCTTCGGCTTGTGGAGCCAGGAGGGAGGAGCATCACCAATTCCAGTGTTTCTACACTTGTGCATAAGATTTGGAACTTTTTAATCTTGTTATTTTATTATAATAGATATTCTTTCATGACTGGCTGACTTACAACGAGTGCTTCGGCCTGAATCATTCAGGAGTCATTTTTCAACTGGTCTCTCGTTGACCGCCTGTTTGCAGCAAACATTCTTTTCTTTTTGTTTATTTCCTCTTTCTCTTTCCCCCTGCAATTAACTTCGTTTTGTATTTTATGTAATTTCAAGTTTCTATAAGCTGTTACAAGCAAAGCTAGACATTTTCTGAATGTGTTATCTTCAGTTACATGTTGAAATGTTTGTTTGTTTATGAATATTAACAAAAAATCTTTTTGAAGTAAATTTTAGTGTTTTCATTAATTAATTATTTTCTGAGTAAAAAAAATGAAAATTTTTAACCTTCGTTAACGCTTATAGAAAAAGGTACATTTTTAGAAGTTGCGCTTCTCTCCATCACAAGTCCAGTGATCCGACCTTTTATAACAAAGGCTGTTTATGAAAAAGCAGTTGATAAGAATAATTATGAAAGTTGGTAATAAAAAATTCAAATGTTGAGCAATGATCAGGCACTGTGGAATACCCAAAAGGACTCGTGTTTAAATAACTAATCACTTGTATCAGTCATAAGCTATTCCGCTTAAAAAGTCACATACTAAGTGACGTATGAAGATTTAAATGCAAAAATTTTTAAATGATGACTGTTGGCCTTACTAAGATAAAACTTATTAAGGTTAAAGCAAGATATTTTTCTTTTATAACCCGCTTACGACTCCACTTTCTTGAAAGAGTACCAGGTCAAATCTGTAACGGGACACATATATTAATCCACCCAGGTGTTTGATATAGCCTCACTAAACAACCAATAAACTGACAAATCCTAATCTAAATCAATGCAGGACACTGGCAAAAAGTTTGCTCACAGTTTTATCCTCTCAATCATGGCTAATCCTAATAATTTGTAAACATCTATTTGACCTATAAAGAGGATCGTAACTGGTACTACCAATTTTTGTCAAAGTTGACCTGTGAGTAAGTGGACAGAAGTATGATTCCACTCTTCTCTAATGTCCAGCAGTTGAGCTTTATCACTGTATTTGATTACTCTTCTTCAAGTTTTGTAAACAGCCTATTCAAGAGTCCACCAATATGGCTGAATGCGCTGTCAAGACATCAGATCACTTTACAGTTTCTTTTTCGCTTGTCTCTTCTGGCCATAGATTTTCAGGGAAGATTGCAGAATGAATGTCTCCTGACCACTTACCAATTTGAATGCAGGAATTAACTTCTCTTTGGTTGCCTATTCCCATGACGAAAGTGTCTAAAGAGCACGAGTATACGGAAAAGTTGATCCGTGTTTCTCCAAAATGAATGCAAAGCATTAATATAGGGTGTTTCCATATAAATTGGGACCCATGTGACTGCTAATAACTCTAGTAATAATATATTGCTTTCTTTTTTGTTTGAGGTAAGGAAATAGTATACTATAACAACAATAAATCCTTGATTTCTATGTCTTGGACAAGAGAGTAAAAATATTTTTCGTCACATATGGAGACAAAATCATTCAAAGCTATCTCAAAATTGATGAAACCCATTAATATGATAATGATTTATTACTGAGGCAAGAAACAAGAAAAATATCGCATGTCCTGGAAGCTCATATAATACCAATTTTTTAAAATATTAATTCAATGTCAGTCCCACAATATATTTGAGCACTAATTATAAAATAATTGCTTGGTTCGGTACCAAATGAGATACTATATTCTGGGGTCGAGCACCATTTGTAACGTTTTTGTTTGGGTATGGTACTAAATGTAGCAATATCTTTGCACGGCACTACTGTAACAATATCGCAGTCACGACTACCAACGCCGATACTAGCAACAAATGTAATATCGTTGTGCTCGACAACACTTGTACCAAATGTAATAATAATGATTGGTCTAATCCTGGTAACGGAGCTAAATGCAGTACTATAGTTGTCACGTTACTTTTACTTTGTTCTTATCCAGGAAACAACGCCAAATGTGAATCCAGGTAAATTGTTTATCAATTCTCTCAGTGCCCACGCTGCATTTGAGAGCTCCACAGATAGGGAATGACATAATTCATCTGGAACGTCTTCCTACGGTCGGGCTGATGCGTTGAAACAAAGTTGCCTGGGTGTTGGCAACACAAAGACAAGATGATAAACTCCCAGTCAATAATTCATCATTTGTTGGAACGCATGTGTGGAACAGTAATATGTCCAACATTTTTATAGAAAATTCTCGATTTATCATCTTTATGTACACTGTTCGATGTTCAAAATGCATACCGTGGCACGAGTTGCCCTTGTCTTAGAAATAAATCATTATCATATTAATGGGTTGCATCTATTTTGAGACATCCTGAGCTCGGTTCGCCGATATCATTTTCTGTGTCAATAACAATTATACCACGAACAAACCCTGGGACCTCACAATCACAATTATATTCGTAAATTACACATTACACTTAACAAATTTTAATCAAACGAAGATGTTATAATCACTAATATATTCCCAAAATATTAAATACACTTTGAAAATTTTAATCGATCTTGGACGACTATGTCGTTAAATATCGGTATAATATAAAATACATTTCGGAATAATTTTATATGGCACAAACCTGTTCATCTAAATATTTGACGAAATTATTTTCTTACATAATTATATCTCGATATATATATCCCTAGCTTATTTTCTTTTAGTAGATTTACTCGAGAATTGATCGTTACAATCTGTGCATTCTTTATGAAAGACTTTATACCCAACATTAGTTGTGTAATTAAAAAAATAATTATTATTTATAATTGACCAATGTTAGGATTGCAGGTTAAATAGCTTAAACCGTTTTATACCCATCCATGTATTGTTTGTTTTCTTTGTTTAATGGTATATCAACCCTTATGCGTATTTGATGCCAGTTCTATCCTTATATAACAGCACTGACACTACTTAAAAATTGCTGAAGCAGAAAAGGGGTTCATAAATTTCCCGATGGTATAAGTCTAAAAGTGAAAGTAATAGTCCGACTGGGGTTCGAACTCACTTACTTCATGGCTGCAGTATCGTACTTTAGCCATTACACCAATGGCACTACATTGTTTACTAAAGGTCACTTGTACCAAGTTATTACACATTGAATTCAACGGAAAAGAGAAGTCTGTCTGTATGTTTAGTTTATCTTTTCAGACACTCTCACATGCGCAAACGGTTTATTGACGTCATCCTGTTTTGTTTACATATTAATTCTCTCTGGGGTTAAGCAGTAGTAAAGATTGTCAACCAACACCGTTTTGCCTTATCATTAAACAGGCTAAAGTGTAGAGTAATCATTATTTGTATTGTAACGAGACACAAAGCAAAGTCTGAATAACACACACACACCCACGAACGCACGCACGCACGCACGCATATGTATTCATCTTTATTGAGAAAAAAAACAACTTGTCCTTTGACTTAATGTAGATTTCGTCTTCACATGGTAACTTAGTGTAAATAATATAAAAAGAAATATAGTGCAAAATTTCATAACAGAGCCACAATTTTAAGAGCTGATATACCTGGCTAAGCACTTGTAATATAATCTAGAGTTTTATTGCCTTCAACTTGAATCTCTCTAGATGGAATCATCATATACCAACCATAACAAATACAAACATTAAAATACTTTTGGGTAGACTAACTTTTTGTGTGTTTTAACAAAAATGACGTCTGGCAGAGATATCTATACACTTTTAAATAATAAAAAGAAAAAGACATAAGCAATCATGGAATAGAAATGGAAAAATGCGAATCAGTACAGAACAAAATTCAAGATAGATGTAAGCGATAAATTGGAATAAAAAATGTCCTCCAAACATAAATTAATCATAAAT
This sequence comes from Sepioteuthis lessoniana, assembly GCA_963585895.1. NCBI lineage: Eukaryota > Metazoa > Mollusca > Cephalopoda > Myopsida > Loliginidae > Sepioteuthis > Sepioteuthis lessoniana. The sequence goes on from OY757912.1 coordinate 102,400,573, forward strand.
TTTTATATTCACATTTTAACCCTTTGAAACCGGGTAGCTATTATTTGTGCCGCAAACTCGAAGTATATTACATGTAATCGTACAGCAAACATTTCAGCCAGAAATCTTCCCCGGGAACACACTTTTAAATCGTTTTCGTCGATAAATGATTCAGTTTTATATTTCATAAGAATTTTCATTATCTTAAAATTATAATTTAAATTATGAAAAAAATATAACTAGTTACTTAACAGATTGTAAATAGTTTAAATTACTGTTTACAACATTTTACATATTCAGTTATTTTTTCAGTCGGGTGTGTCAGTGTGAGAAACCTACGGTCGTTGGAAGAACAAGGTTCTTAGGATTTAAAAAAATCTGCATATATCCTGTGTATGTAATTATACGCGAGCGAGTGTACCTCCTCCGGACAGAATCATTTTCAACTTGAGTACGTTTTTTTTTAATATGATAAGATATAATATGATAAAAGATATAACAAGGTTAGCATTAATTATCCCAAGACATTTAAAGAATTGGGTGAACTAGCTTTTAAGATATTTCTTGAACTATTTAATCAATGGTTTGGTGGGTTATTTAAGTGTCAGCTAACTTCCAGTTATTCTGCATGTTCCACGCAGTGCTTGCCTAATTTTCTGGTCATGGGAATTATATTTATAATATAATTCCTCTATTTAGAAATATATGTATAATTTTAGATATGTAAACAGGTTCCCGCACACACATACATATACATGTCTGTCTATATATCTAAAACTATTCATACTTATTTTACTAGGTATGTGCATAATAAAGCAGAGTTTCCGTTGTAACGTCTTGAGTACGAAAAAGATTATCCATCCCTGAATAATCAAAATAAATTGAAAAAAACTTACCTTTCGTTTTTTTTCATATTTACTTATCTATGTGTATAAAATACGATGGTGCTTATTCATGTAAAAAAATATGTATAAAGGTTATCTGGGTTTTATATGAGTTGTTTTCTTTGTAAATATGACAACCTTTTTTGAAAGGATTTTATAAATAAATCAGCAACTTTCAAAAAGTTTCAAAGCATTCCAAAACATCATTTGGCGTCCCAGACAACAACACAGAAACACCTTTCAACTCTTTACATTTAATGGTTATTTTAAACAATATCAATAACCTAATTTTTTCAGCGTTTTTATCACTTTCTATCTTCACTACACTCGTTAATTTCCTCCATTTTGACTATTTTATTTGAATACCACCTCACGCATGCGCAGAAATCAACTTAAAAAAAAGCCTTACAATATTACATCTACAAACCAAATAAAGTACGCAATTTGTCCAGTTGCCGAAGATGACTTTTGATGCGTTTAATGATCGCCAACAAATAAGAACGAAAAAGAAAAAAAATAACAAAGAAAAAGAAAAGAGAAAAAGCAAATACAAAAAATAATAAACTTAAAAAACAAATCACAACAAAGAAAAAAACGAAAAATAAACAACTAAACGACAATAAAGAGACTATGCTGTCAGTACTTTTTTTTTTTGCTTTTTTAACTAGCGGCCGTCAATTTTTACGCGTCTGACATTCTTTCCACTTGAACACTTTCAGATTATTTTACTGCTTCTCTAGCAAGTTGGTTTAATTAGATAAAAGTTTGTGAGAATTTTCCTGAAAAGAAATGCACCGTTTGCATCGATTGAAATGAGAAATTGAAGGTAGTCATTTTCTCCTTTAAATTATAAGAATAAAATAACGCTTCCGTCGCGAATACAACACAGTGTACAACAACCCTTACCTTTCTTCGTCTTGAACTCTCAATATATATATGTATATATATATATATATATATATATATATATATATATATATATATATGTGTGTGTGTGTGTGTGTGTGTGTGTGTGTGTGTGTGTTTAGAGAGTTTTTAATGTAAAAACATTTATATATATATAGATATTCCCGTTTGTTCTGGTTGTTTAATGGCATATCAACTTTCTTGGGTTATTTAATGTCAAATCCATCTTTGTAGAATTATAGTAACGGTACTATGTAACCGATATATGGGAGGATAAGGGGGTAATACATTCCACCAAGAGTATATGAAATTGATTTTACTTATATATATATATATATATATATATATATATATATATATATATATATATATACTGAGTGGCCGTGCACCTGCTTTCTTGTGAAGTGCTGTTTCCAGGATTCGTTGAAAACAGCACACTGTATCCTTGTATTGTTTTAATCTAGCTTTTCACCAGAAGCATGGTTAAAGTCAGCGTTGCAACTATATATATATATATACTAATACGCAAAATCAATATAATATCTCTATACATATAAATGAACAGGAAATCAAGTGGAAATATTATGACAGGTTTTCACTCTCTGTATTTCAGCTGTTTCAGTAATGAATGTGATGAAACTAGCGATGTCAGAGAAAGGTACTATTTACCCAACCCCTCCGCTCGGGCAGGATATGACACAAGGTCAATTTTGAAGCGGAGTTTAACAGGTTTGAATTCAGAGTTTTCCTTCTCCTAGACTAGTTGCCTCACCATGGCTGAAGAACCTAGTCTGTCCTACTATTTACCAATAGCTGGAGGGAGAATAATTGGATTCATACCTTTCCCAAGGGTATTAGTGCTATGTGAAATGCAATCAGTCTCGTCCAGGATTTGAACTCGAGTCGCCGTGTTCATTTCCTACGACGATAATGACTACACCACGGGCGATGTCAGAGAAAGGTATGCCAACGATAATCATGATAGAAACTCCAAGATAGTTCTTTACATCTGCGGGGTCAGTCATATCGTGCATATGTAATTTTCGCTGGTAAAGCGTAGCAAAGGAAGCAGGACCAACCAAAGCGTAAAAACTATAATGAAATATTATAAAAGCGAATCGTGATGCGAACAAATAAAACAAAATGGGACTTACAATGCTTTTGAAATTCCAAAAATGACAGATGACATAATTGATAGCATTGATTTCTATGCTTACATACGTGGTGTACGCACACACACAAACACACACACACACACACACACACACACAAGTGTGCGCGTGCCTGCAAAAACACACACAGACACACAAACACACACACACACACAGATTCAAACGTACAGACACGTACCTACAATTACCATTACGATAAGCCTTGCCTCTCCAAGGTAGCTTAGACCCCGGTTGAGTGCCCCAGTGGCTCGAGGAGCGTTGGCCACGTGACATGAATGGTGGGCTTCCCCGACACCCACATCAGGCAGCCTCGACCGAGTAATCGCCGCCCTCAGAAACAGTCAGCCGATTATGCCTTGAAACAGCAGAAGCTATACCATAGAAATTGCATTCATGTTATGAAATAAAACATTGTGCCTTAATGATTGAATTCATTTTAAAATGGTGACTCCGTCATTTCAATCCAGCCGTTCTTTCTTAAATATTTTGACTAGTTCACTATGAAAGGGTTTGAGGTTTTCTGACTTGATCTTATTGAAAAAAATTGGTGACTTTATCGGTGCAAACCAATTGTTGTTTCGTAAAATATCTCATAGTATTTCATCATGGAAGATATATTTTTGTGACTTAAAACAACTGAAAAAATGGAGACTTTGTCGTTGACATCCAAACATTTTCTAAGAAAATATTTCGTACAAGTTCACAATGGAAGCGACTGTGTGTGGATTTGAATTTCCGAGACAGATTCAGCTTTGAAAAGGAAATCGTTCGGTAGATCTTGCAGCGTTCGAACACCATACCTTTATTAAATATCTGTGACTTTAAGCTCTGCAGCCCACTCTCATCTAAGGCAAGTCTGATCAGAGATTGAGGAAAATTGTACACGTAGTTGTACAGGAACTTCAGGAAAATGACGGGCAGATACGGAAAACATTCTCTTTTGGCTAACGGTCTTATGCTCTTTCATTTTCCGGTCCATGTTTGCAAGCAAACTTTATTGCATGGAGCCAAAGACAGTCCTCGATAACTCCTCAATTGACCACTTTAAAGAAATCACTAGACTGTTTGTTGCAGTCAGATGGAATTTGAATTAATCCTTTTGAGATGCCAAAGACGTTCGAGAGCAAAGATTCAACCAGCTTGGAAATTGCTTCTCGTGTTCTAACATGGTGACATCCTGTAATCGGTTCGTTGACTAGATCATTTCTTTTATGAATATATTATGAGACTATATCTTGTGGCTAAAGTAATCACACACACACACACACTTTTTTCTGTCTCTCTTTTATCTCTCTCTCTCTCTCTCTCTCTATATATATATATGCAAAGTACAATTGAGACCAGGACGAAGACAATGTTTAAAATTGTATATAAAATTGGCTTTAAATACGTTTAAAACTACAGTCTCAGAATATATATATTCTGGGTTCCTTGCTGTTTCACAATTCTGTATTGATCGTCAATATTTTTTTTTAATCTCTAATTTAAAACTGTGCTTCTAACCATAGTCTCTTTGCGCGTGCGCGCACACACACTCTTACACGCACACGTATGCAAGCATGCACCCACATGCACACATGAACACATATAGATATATCTTGTATACGCACATTTATTCGGTTAGCTGATAGATTTTTCGATTTATTGTAACACATTCTAATATGAATGAAACATTTTAGTGAACTGTCTGTTAATGTAAACCAACGTAACATTTTTTGCATTCTGACAGTGTTTCTTTTTACTGACCAATGACTAATGCATTTTTAGAACACTGGTCCCAGTGACGCTTGGCTCATTTTGTGTTTAAATTGCGTTCTTGACGAAATAAAATCGAAATTCTATCTTTTGATTTGATTCCTCTTTTATTACTTTTCTCTTTTGAATAAATATCATTTGGTATTTCAATGAAAATTACCTGCAAGATTCTTCTTCTTCTTCTTCTTCTTCTTCTTCTTCTTCTTCTTCTTCTTCTTCTTCTTCTTCTTCTTCTTCTTCTACTCCTCCTTCTTCTTCTTTTTCTTCTTCTTCTTCTTCTTCTTCTTCTTCTTCTTCTTCTTCTTCTTCTTCTTCTTCTTCTTCTTCTTCTTCTTCTTCTTCTACTCCTCCTTCTTCTTCTTCTTCTTCTTCTTCTTCTTCTTCTTCTTCTTCTTCTTCTTCTTCTTCTTCTTCTTCTTCTTCTTCTTTGCTTTCAAGCATTACATCAACTGCAAGAATGCATAGTTGTTTCTTTTTTAAAACATTTAAAAATCTGTTGATACATAAAAAATCGTTAGATGCAGGCCAGAAAAGTGGTATAAAAAACAAAAATAATTTAAATCTCAAATTCAGCTTTTTGTTTCCTTACTGCTAGCTTTTCGTTTGAATAGATATAGACGAAACTTCCATCAGAAGATTGTGTTTTCTTTACCAAAAAAGTATGAAACAGATCGTTTCTTCTATTTCATGGATGCTGCTTTCAGCTGTATGTAATGCATAGGAAACTGATTGCGTTCAGTATTGCATAGATAGGAAACTAAAGACATTTTCAATTCTTTATAAAACTGTTCATGTTTTCAATTTCATATAAAACGTATGAAATTGATAATGCTTTCTATTGTATTTAAAACATAAAACTGATCGTTTTTTCTGTTTCATATATGTCTGTAATTGATGGTGTTTTTATTCTTTATATAACATTAAACTGGTGGATTTTCGAACTTTTCTCTTAAGAATAATTTCCCTTCGGTATTTCAATAAACATTCTTCTTCTTCTTCTTCTTCTTCTTCTTCTTCTTATTATTATTATTATTATTATTATTATTATTATTATTATTATTATTATTATTATTCCGGTTGTTGCTGGAGAACATCTTGGTTGAATACATATTATTCCTCTTTTTCGACTGACCTATTTAAGCCGTCCATACGGATATAGTTTGCTGATCAGGTATCCGCAATAAAATTATACATATACATACTTATGTGTGTGTGTGTGTGTGTGTGTGTGTGTGTGTGTGTGTGTGTGTGTGTGCGTGTGTGTGTGTGTGTGTGAAGTGATGAGAACAAAGATCGTTTAAAAAGAAGTGATAAACCAAAGGTTATCTGACTCAGAATAGTAGTATCATAAAAACAAAAAGAAAATAAACCTCACCTTTAAGGTTGTTTTATCATAACAAATACTTTCGTACACTTTCTATAAAATACAAAGAGGGTTCCTAATGAAGATTTTGTTTTCTATTGAGAAAAAACACATATGAAAATGATCATGCATTTTATTGAATTGAAAATTTAGAGCAGATAAAACTGATTGCGTTTTCTATTGTATTGTATTGTATTGTACGTGGTTGTATTTTCTATAATGTATAAAAACTATAAAACAAGTTGTATTTTCTATTGTTCTGAAAACATATGAAGTGGATTATGACTTTGATTTTATCGAAAGCATAAGAAACTTTTTCATTTAATCAAAGACATATGCAACAACAAGTCATGAAACCAAACTAAGAAGTTGTAATTTCGATTCGTTTCCATATATATATATATATATATATATATATATATATATATATATATATATTATTGGTAAATGGATTTATATAGCGAAATATGTAAAGAAATCATATGTAGTAGGGAGATGTAAATGAAAAACAAGAGGAGGAAAAGAAAATGGAATATTATATTATAAATGCCTCCAGACCTTTTTGATCCGGTGATTTTTTAAGTGATACTGCCGGGGGTCGTATAAAAGTCAAGGGTGTAAACAAGGCAAATAAAGAGCAGGATGATATGGAAAATGTTGACAAGACAAAAAATTTCTACACGGACACTAACTTCCCAATCGCTTGAACAAGATATATTGGGTACTGCTTGTGAAGTAAAGACGAACTAAATATCAACGTCTTCTGATAGACTCCCACATGTGGACGCAACAGTGTTGGCTGAACAGGAAGAATGTATATACATCAGCCCTATCTGGAGATTAAATTTAGTTCAAAGAACCTACCAGGAGTGATGGATGATAGTGACGAAAGATACGCTCATGCTTTCAGCTCTACATGATCATATATATATATACGCTAACTAAACGGCTGGAGAAGAAGCAGGACGGCAATTACATAAGAATGTTGCGAGCAATATTGAACAGGTCCTGGCGTCAACACCCAACAAGGCACCAACTATACGGCCACCTGCCTCCCATCACTGAAACTATCCAAGTTAGACGAACCAAACATGCAGGACATTGCTGGAGAAGCAGGGACGAGCTCATAAGTGATGTACTCCTATGGACCCCCACATATGGCCGAGCAAAAGCAGGACGACCAGCTCGAACATACATACAGCAGCTATGTGAGGATACGTGATGTAGCCCTGGAGAACTACCGGAGGAGATGAACGATAGGGAGAAGTGGCGAGAGAGGGTCAGGGATATCCGTGCTAGCGGTTCGACATGATATATATATATATATATATATATAATGAGAATTCTAATAAGACCTCTATAGAGGCAAATATCGCATTGAAAATATGTCCCTTGAAATAATCAGCTTAATCATTTTTATTTGCTACGGTTGGTCTCGTCTAGCGGTTAGTTCTCAGATTGCTTTTGGCTTACTCTTAGTAAATGGTAGCGCATATGAGTACTTGACAGGCTTACCGTTGCGTCGGTGATCTAGTGGCAAACGCTTGTTTTGGGTGTGACTTGATCGCCCGTTATCGTCTTTGTTGTTTTTTCTAAAGTTATAAAACATATTTTTTTTTGTTTCTACAAGTAAACAATCTAGAGAACAAACATTCATTTAATGCAATCAGCATTAAAATGGTTTGTATATTCATTTCTTTTGTTTGAGTCCGCATTGGCGGTGTTTTTATTTACTTTTAGAAAAAATATAACTATGTCAAAATGCATTCCCAGAACTTATCAAATCCAATGAAGACAGTAGAAAAAATCCCAATTCTATACATACACAAAGGAAAATGAATTAGACGACAAAATAGTACAAACAATGGCGTTTTAGTTTTCAGCGGGAAGCAAATTTAAAATTGAAACAGATTACAATTTTAGTTAAGTGCAATCTACAATCTACATATCCATTTTGGGAATTTATTTTAGCGTAGATCGTAAAAAGTTTTAAATTTCCTGTGGAAGACCTAGTGCTTAAGGGTGTTTTTCCAGTCGAATATTTTCCTTCCGGGATTTACTTTAAGTAGATATTTTTCTTTCGCTTATAATGTCATCGCATCTTTATTGAGACGAGGTACTCAAAAGTAATTTGAACAGCACTTTCTAAACTAGAGCCGTGCAAAAATAATTTCTATTGGTTCTTTTATTAATCGGTTTGTTTTAGAATTTTTTCTCTAACACCTTTCATTTTTATGATGTCTTCAAAAAATTGAGCTTTTCTCCCAGGTTTTCGTTGTAATTCAACGTCCCATCGTGGTATAATTGTTTACAAGATTGTCTTTCTGATCCATTGTAACTGAATTGTGAGTTTGACTTTTACTGGACGTCTAATACTTGCGGCCTTGCTTCAAACATAAATTATAATTACTTTTTTTTTTGTAGGGGTGCTTAGTGTAATTGGCTATCAGGTTTGGGTTGGTTTCTTTGTTTAATGGCATATCAACCTTTGTAGGTTATTTAATGCCAAAGCCATTCTCCGAGAAGAGCAATAGTGGTACTATTTAACCCATAACTGGGAGGATAAGAGGGTTCATACCTTTCCCGAAGGTACTATTTACCAACCCCTCCGCTCGGGCAGGATATGACACAAGGTCAATTTTTAAGCGGAGTTTAACAGGTTTGGATTCAGAGTTTTCCTTCTCCTAGACTAGTTGCTTCACCAAGGCTGAAGAACCTAGTCCGTCCTACTATTTACCCATAGCTGGAGGGAGAATAAGGGGGTTCATACCTTTCCCAAGGATATTTGCCCGAAAGTGAACGTAATAGTGCGACTGGAGTACGAACTCGCGTACTACGATTCCGCAGTTCATCGCTGTAACCATTACACCACGAGGACACCTTTCCCGAAGGTATTTGTCCAAAAGTGAACGTAATTGCACGACAATTACGCTTTCTACGATTCCGCAATCCATCGCTTTAACCATTAAACCATGAGGACACCTCACCACTGGTTATCACTGCAGCAAATGGAATCATCAAATCGAGTTCTGAACGAGTTTGTTGTTCACTTCGCGCTAATACAATTGGAAAATATATAATTCTGGTCTCTTCAACCTAAGTTATGATCAAATAGTTATGTAGACTGATTTCTTTTGCCTTAGATACACATACAATCTAGGAGAAGAAAACTTGTATTTCACACCACGTTTATTCTAATTAACTATTGACCTCATGTCACATACTGTCCATGGCGGATGGATTGGATAAACACATACTTTGTATTAAGTTCCAATATTTAATTATTTTCGATCTATCAAAAAAAAATCCTAAATTTGTGAGTTAAAGATCACGTGATAACTTTAAATGCCTACTCACGGTCTATTCATCCACCAAGATCATGTCCTAAAGTATTACGTTTTGTCATCCATGGCGAACAGGTGCTCTCGTTGCAGGGCCGAGTTTGCCTCTCTCAAGAGGTGGCACCAGCATATTCTACTACCAAAACCGACAGGGCAGTTTGACTTTAGATTGAAAACAGGTAATAATTATATAAAAACAGCCAAATAGAATTTTAAATACCAAACAATGATTTTACCCACAAATTTCAAAAACTCATTTCATATTTTACTAAAAAAAAAAGAAAAAAAAAGAATACATAAAAGATATACAATTTAAGAACTGTGATTAATAAGACTTAAAATTTGTGAAACAGGAACAAATAACTTAATCTTTAAAAAAACATTACACTGTCATAAGCTTCTAAGATTTTTGTAAATGTTAAATAAAACCTTATATTCATATATATTTTACCTGAGATAAAAGAAAAAATGAATGATACTGTTGTGACCTAGTTGGATCACAAATCCTTTATGCTATGTGATTAAAGTACCAGCGCTCACATGACCCCACTAGTTTCGCCTTTCACCCCGCTCATAGTCCAGGCAGCCGTTACAGTTTGGCAGCGCCAGATATCAGAGGTATCACTGGATACGGACAGAAATACCCACCAATTGAAAAGATAGAAAATGCTCCTCAATGACCCACACAGAGGGAAAAGTATTTGCATATGTTAATGCTTTTCTTTGGTCTACATGTTAATGAATTTTTATAAAATATTTGGCTTCTCCCTTATGTTTTAGTACCTCATTTTCTTTTGGGGAGCCCTCCGAGGTGCGGATCAATCCCATAACTCTCCCAACAAAGTATGATTCAAAATTCGTGCACTTATTTCACTGCAACTGTGACACCTCTATATGAATTAGTGCATTATGATAATATCTTGGCTATGGATTGTTGCCTATTGATAAATTAAATTTATTAGCCTTTTCTCCTAATACGCTTCTTCGAGTAAAAATAACTAATTTAAAACTAAATTAAGAAATTTTCTCAGAGCCCCAGCCCATTGTAATACTTATTTAACTGCCATCTTTCATGTGAATTTCTGTAAGAAACACTGGTCATAAGCATTTGAACGATGAAAAATTCCTTTCCTTAAAACTGCACTGATTATTAAGTATTTTAATCAGCAGGTGTTCAAATTACCTTCTTAATTTCTCAGCTGTTTTCAAAATAAATTTTAGTTTGCGTTTTCAATCTTCTTAATCGATTTGGAAAAAGAACACCGAGGAACGAAATAATATATTTGAATAATTTGATTCTAATTTCCAGAACTTCAGCCTACAGGACGAAATGTGCATTATCTTTTTGTTCAAATGCTCATAAGCTGTAATGTAAATATCCACACATTCCAATATTAACGTTAATAATATTTCCAAAACACAAATGGTTACATACCTACACAGAGAAGAATTTTCAATCCTCTAAAAATAGTTTACTTACGTGAGCACAACTACAGATGTTAACGTTTAGAAAACTAGGTGAATACACACACAATATTTAAACATGGTATCTTAATCATGTCACGCTACCAGCACAGATCTCTTAGACCCACTCTCGCCACCTGGCTTTATCTTACATTGCTCCCTGGAGGTCTTCAATGCTATATCCTGTATCGGCATAGAGCTGTTGTATATAGGTTCTAGCTAGTCATCCAGCTTTTTATCGTCCATGTGAGGGGGTTTACATGAGTAGATCACTTATGAGTTCATCCTCACTTCCCCGGCAGTGTCCTGCGTGTCTAGTTCATCTAACTTTGATAGCTTTCAATATGGGTGGTAGGTGACCGTAAAGCCGCTGTTTTGCGGGTTGTTGGCTATAGGACTTGATCAATAAAGCTTAAAGTATTTTTAACGTATACATTTATTTACATGAGCACTTTTCGGCAAGCAGAGTGCTGAGTTCATTAGAAGAGCTTTCCATTTACGCGTATGTCTTAGCCGGCACCCACCTCATATATATATATATATATATATATATATATATATATATATATATATATATATATATATATTGTATTTTTCTATTAAAAAGAATTACAAATAAACTTTGCGTAAAATTGTTCTTACTGCTCGAGTCAAAGCAGTGCTCAAAACAAGCATATTCAAATTGTAAACGCTTGACCTCTGTCGTTGAAAGTTTATTGTTAATCAGAAAATCAACACAAATAAGTTTGCTCAGTCGGCTAGGGCTGTAGAATGAACTGACTGCATCTCTGCAGAAGGATAAGACTTCCCCAACAAATGTCGAAGATATAACATTAAACGATCAGATGGTGAGGTTCAAGTAATGCAGGAGCTTATTGGAGTGCGAAGTATCCCTTCATTTTCATTGCTCCCAGGTGAAATCTGACCCGGAGAGGTAGAACCTGAAAGGGGCCTATCAGTGGGTCAAATAGAACTGTTTGAAGTTTATACTGAGTGTAAACTACCGTCTTATGCGAAACTAAATTGTTTGAAATAGCACACTTGATAATTTAATTGTGTGTAAAAAATGACATATCTAATTGAATTGTTAGTGGCAGCAATACTTGGAACCATTTTACTTTGTTGACTTATGCTATACTGAATTCTTCGCAATAGAAATGGTATCATTTAACTTTGTGTTAGCAAATGACTGATATATAATTGAACTTTATGTGTTAAATAGCACTACTAGAAAATATTTACTGCGAGCGAACAAACGAGTAAGAGTAAATACAATAATACGTATGAAATAGAAAAAAGTCAAATTATTTAAACCATTTACGCTCGTTCAATAATGTTAACAACAAAATGTTTTAGAAATCATATATTCAATCCCTCTCTCTCTCTCTCCCTCTCTCTCTCTCTCACACACACACACACACACACACAAACACACACACACACACACTATATATATATATATATATATATATATATATATTTATATATATATGAGTTGCATACGATAAATTTCCAGACTTTTTCGTTTAGGCATTTAAAATTATCGTAGACACATGAACATTGAGTATGTTATTGCTATACATGTTATGAGATGACAGACTAATTTTTATGATTTCAGGTTTAAATGAATAGCTTCAGCAGAAGTTGAAATACACCCTACTAAAGCCCGTTTGTCACAGCTGGTGAATTTCAAAAATGCAATCAGACACTTTAGAAGAACGATGTGCTATAAAATTCAGTTTAAAACTTGGTAAAAATGCCACAGAAACATATGGAATGCGTCAGACTGCTTTTCGACTATCTTGCTAGAATCGAGCATCAGTTTTTGAGTGGCATAAGAGATTCAAGGAAGGCAGGGGGTCTGTGAGGGATGATGGCAACTGTGGGAGGAGTAAGGAAATCAATACACCAGAGTTGATTGGCCAAAGGGTTATGGTTAGGGTTAGGGTTACTATGTTGGGGTTTTAAGGGTGTTCAGGAAGAGATTCCCTCGGAAGAGGCCAGCACTCTTCAAATCGGGTCAGTGGCATTTCAAGCAGGACAATACACCAGTCCACAACTCCATCCTTGTCTCAGACTATTTGACCAAGATGGGCATCAAGACAGTTCCTCTGCCTCCCTATAGTGCAGACCTTTCTCACTATGACTTTTGGCTATTCAATAAGCTCAAAGGTTGTCGTTATGAGACAATTGAGGAGATAAAGAGGCTGTGATGAAGGTCATTGACACGCTCACACAAGTGGACTTCCATGGGGCCTTCCAGAAGTTTGTTGGAACGGTACAACAAGTTCGAAGGGGATTGGAGTTTCATGTGTGTACTATCAATGAAAGTGCCCATACGAAAAAAGTCTGGAAACTTATCGTATGCTCCTCGTATATATATATATATATATATATATATATATATAAAGTACTGGACATTGAATAAACTTCACTGGTTGATATGCCATAAAACCAAACCAAACCAAACCAAATCAGAATAAGTGGATAATCAACCGTATTTATTGTGTAAGGTATTTATCATCGTGCTGTTGAAATAATATGACAACACTGAGTTATCCCATCACTTTTTTACGTTCACATATTTGTTTGGAGCATTTTTGTATATTTTTTAAAGTCGTTGTTTGAAAGTTTTGTCGCATCTTTTATTCACTAGGTGAATCAGTTCTTCATAAGAATATTTTCAATGTTCAATTGCATCTTTATATTTATATATTCATATTGCATATTTAAAATTCTGAAAATCATTTGCACGGTATATTCTATCCCAAAGAATTGCAATAATCATCATGAGGGGACTTACCATGCTCTCCCCTGCTCCAAAATTAGCGCCTCACTATGGGATACAGGTACCTAGAATACCTTTTTTATGGGGGGAGCATTAACATCTCTGAAGAAGGCATAGTCTAAGCACAGACGACAGCGGTGATAAAGGATAGAAGATATATATATATATATATATATATATATATATATATATATATATATATATATATATATATATATACATATCTGTGTGTGTATATATATATATATGTATATATATATATATATATGTGTGTGTATATATATATATATATATATATATATATATATATATATATATATATATATGTAAGTATATATAACGGTGAAGCTAAATTATTTTGTCTTTGAGATATTGTAACTTTTCAACACCAACCTGACCAAATAACGACACGCATTGAAAACGCTTCTCGAACAGTATTGTTGTGTGAAATGATGCTAGATTCAACAATGTTCCGATGTCTTTGTTTATTGTATATATACTACCATCTTGGAATCTGAAATTAAATGTGTGATAAGTTTTAAAATTATGTTTAACCACATAGTTACTTACGTTTCATTGTTCAATGTGAGCTAAATAATATGAATATCAACATAGATAGATAGATAGATAGATAGATTACAAAGCCAAAGATTAAAGCATGTTTAATAATTTGGTAAAAATTCCATATACTCTGAAAGGAAATGAAAAAAAAACTGGGGTTCAGTGCTGATATATAATAATATGATTAATAATTAATATGAATTTGATATTCATTGCATTTAATACATTTAAATCATTTATCCTCGGCATGTCCCTCTTTTACAGCTAGAACAGCATTTATTCTTTTTGGGATACAAATTTTCATTTATTAGTTTTATCCATAGGTATATTATTCCAGTCATCTACGAGGTTTTGCCACTGATACTCTTTTGATTTCGGATATTTTTCAGCTTTTGCCTTGTCAAATAATCCAACAAATACTCGATGATATTAAAATATGGATTTTGAGAAGGCCTTTTCATATCTTGAAAGTCCCCAGACTAAATAACTTTTCAATTTTATTTTAGTATGCTTGAGATCGTTATCCTGCTGGAAAATGAAGACATTACCAATTAGACACTTAACAGAATGGATTGCTTGGTGATTCAGAATTTGTCAACATTTCTCTGCATTCATTATTCCATCAATTCTGATTCAACCACATTCACTATGGGCAGTTAAAATCCTGAAACCATAATAGAACATCCTGCATGTGTAGCTGTAGGGTTCAAGTACACATCTTTCATCTGCTCACCAACAATTTTCCATACATACTGTCTTCTCTTCGAACTGAAAATTTCAAAATTTGATTCATCACTAGATAATACATTTTCTCATTGTTCAATTGTCTATTTCCTGTGTCCTTCGGCAAATTCAGATCGTTTTTTTTCGATTTCCTTGTCTAAGATAAGGTTTCTCTCTTGCTAAACAACAAGGAAGGCCATCTTTGACAATTGCTCTTCTGCTGGTGGAGGAGTGGACTTGGGTGACAGATGTCTAATTCCAGACAAGATTTAGTTCTATTTCTTAAAGATGTCATCGTTACATATTTTCAATCACTTTTACTTAATTTTGTTGGTCTTTGACATTTCTTTCTATCTTGAATATACCAAGTTTAAATCTTTTTCTTGATTACTGCTTCTACTATACACATAGAAACATTCAATATTTTTTTAATATTTTAGCCAAAAAAAAGCCCTGTTAATGGTAGAATATAATTTTATGTCTTTTTTCATTAGATAATCGTGGCATATTGATTATTTATATCAAGAAATATATAATTTCTGGTTCTGAAATTTAATAAAAATGAGAGAATTCGTTAAAAGATTAAAACTTTTCTTGTTTTTAAAAATATTTAATGTTTAAACATTCTAAAACATCCTAATAAAAAACAACAAAAATATAGCATACAATCAACACGCTTTCATAAAATAAATGTCATAATGCATGGTTATATCATATAATGAAAATCTGACTGAAATTAAGAATGGTTAATCTTGATAATATTCGAATTGTTATGATTAATATCTTAAATGATTACTGTTTTCAAATGTTTTTAAATGTATCAATTCCAATGTGTTCGTTGATTCACCGCCAAACAGTATTCATAATCTATAAATGTTAAAAATATACACCTGCCTAATCTTTTCCATAGTAAAGTGGAGAGATAGATACGATATGGATTTTATTTTTAATAAATCTTAGAACTGGAATGATATTCCAATATTTAAAGAGAACATTACCAACGGAAAGAGAATTTAAATTTAAAAATCATTCTTTTTCGTTATTTATATAAATTACACGCTTAAATTCGAAACGTTTATTGTTGACATATGTCTTTAAATAAAACCATCATTGTCAGACGTTGTGAATTTTTCATCACTATTCATTTAATATATATACATATATATATATATATATAGCACTGTGCATGAGCAGGATATGACACACGGTCACTTTAACAGGTGTGATCTCAGAGTTTCACTTTAGCCAGACCATTTGACTTACCAATGTTGATTGCCTTCTATCTACCGATAGCCTTAACGAACAAAATTTGGATTCACTATCCCAAGGGTATTTATGGTATGGGAAATGCAAATAGCACCTCTGCGATTTCAATCTAGTCACCGTGCCTATTTCAAACGAACACAGCCATTACACCACAATTGGCTATCCATACACACACACACACACACGCCCGTATATATATATATATATATATATATATATATATATATATATATATATACAAAAAAAGCCAGAAAAATTAAATTAAAATGGATACACTTCTGTCCCCTTGTCCCGTGTTAAATGTTATTCAAAAGTTATATATATATATATATATATATATATATATATATATATATATATGTGTGTGTGTGTGTGTGTGTGTGTGTGTGTGTGTGTGTGTGTGTGTGTGTGTGTGTGTGTGTGTGTGTGTGTGTGTGTAATATTCATCAATTTATATAAAAATCACATATTTATTTATTCTGTGACTGTAGATTTATCGCAAGGAATTGCGTATTAAACAAAAAGTAAAGACTGAACTTATTCTAAGGAATATTCGAATCCAAGCCGCAAATAATTACACAGCCGACAGGAGATCAAGTGCAGTGTAAACTTATGTAAATTCAAAAGCTTTTTTTCAGATATTGCAAATGTTTGTTGTGTCTATGTATTTATTTATATAAAAGAAAAACTTGATATCTCTACGGATTAGAAAAGTTTAAAAGAGTTGTTACTTTGTAATCTATCTTTGTAATCTCAGTGATCTATAATATGCTATAATCCCTCTAATCGGATCATCGTACCAATCTTCAGAACCACTGACGTTGGACACCAGAACATGGAACGGCGCATTTCTACAGACAAACTTATCCAAAATTCACTATACAGACACAAATGAGTTGCAAGTAACACACTGACACACACACACACACACACATATATATATATATATATATATATATATATATATATATATATCTGCTCAAAAATATAACATGCAAGAATATTTTTATAGTCACTGATCGAATGTCTTAGCGTTTTTATTTTTCTCAAACACACAAACATACACACACACACACGTATACACACACAGAGAGACAATCACTAACACATATGGTGGCATATAAAATGTATTTGTGTGTTCATATATATATATATATATATATATATATATATATATATATATATATATATATATATATATATATTTACATATATATATCTGTTAAACATTCACATATACACATTATATATGTATATGCAATAATTACCAGCTGGATATGCATTTATATATGTATATATATATATATATATATATATGCGTGTGTGTGTGTGAGTGTGTGTGTGAAGGTGTAGGGTTGTTCCCATGGCATAATGGCTTACGTGCTCTACAGTGACACGATAGTACGCGAGTTCGAACTTGTTTCACATTTTTACGTTCATTTCCTGATAAAAATCCATGGGTATGTTTTGAATGCTTTTACTCCAAGGTATGTCTTATATATTATCATTATTGTCTTTCTATAAGGATGGCTTTAGAATTAGGAAACTCATGAACATTGATATACTATTAAACAAAGAAACTAAAGTGAATCAAACCGTCATCTATATATATATATATATATATATATATATATTTGTATGTGTGTGTGTGTGTGTGTGTGTGTGTGTGTGTGTGTGTGTGTGTGCGCACTTGTTATCAGGAGCATGTTTTTCAGTTATATGAACCTAATTTCAAACCAGACATTCATTCCCTCACAAAATCTTCCACACCTTTGATTTCAGCGCTATAAAATGCATTAACCCAGTCACTAACAGAGAAGAGAAAAAATCGATTTCCTGACGAAGCATTTTCAATGCATAAATACAATAGATTAAAATGTCAGTCTAAATATGGTTGCATATATGTTTTATTGAAAACAAAAAAATTCTTATACGACAAAGTAGAATGAAGTAAGCATGTGTATAACTAATAACTGCGCTTATAATACAGGACTGATTCACGTAAAAAATGTTTATGTAAAGGCGTACTCTGTGGACTATATTCTAACTGGCAACAAGAGTTAGTGCTTAAGTATAGAAAGGGAAGGCATATTCAATGAAAATTGATTTCCTTTCCATCAGATCTAATACATAATTCTTTAAATAATAGCAATAATGACATTGTTGTGGTCCGGTAAATATTGGTAGCATTGTCCACCTTTCACTGGTCCAAACTATTTAATGTAGTGGCCACCATGCATCCTTGAACCCGGTGCCAGCATGTGCAGTGGTTGCATCATGCCAAAAATGAACCTGGAGCAAAAATGTATGACCGATAACGAAAGGTCAACCACGGGTAATCACAAATGTCTTGAGAAAAATAGTCACGGAAAAATGTTGGGGATTTTTTTAAAAAGAGTCAGTTAATTACTGGCAAAGGTCATATGACGACCTAAACTTCGGAAGAAATGACATTGCAAGGATTTGGACTGGAACAGCGGTGTTTTCATTGACACAAGAATATCACTTCACGTTTTCCTTTTCATTGGGCGCAGTCAAGAGTAAAATCACAATATGAATGTATCGAAGCACTTATTCTGCTGGTATGTTACTTATATTACTACTGTCATCGCAGAAATACATCGCTCGATGTAGCATATCCACGTCCAAAAATACGACCAAGATACGTGAAATGTACATATGTTCATAAAATGTTGATAATGTTCATAGAATGTTCATACGCCTATAGGAATCCGGAAACTCTCGAAACACTTGACAACTCTCTTTTGGTTCAGGTACGAAACTTTTATTTACTTTTTTGAGTTTAAGGTTTTTCGACATGAGGAGAGAGAGACACAATTTCTTTCTATGCTGACTTTTTCATCTGACGCGACTACGTTCGGCGACCCGCTCCAAACTCCTGGCATGCCTCGGCGAGCTACGAAAATCAACTACCTTCCTCTCGTGTCTAATCTCAACTAACTCACTGTTTTTTTTTTTCAAATCCCAAAATCCTCAGCCCATCGCTTCCGGGCATGACGTCATTCCCATCCCATGTCCCATTTCATATCTGGGTTTTTTATTGTAACACATGTGATTGTCACATCCTCTCTCCCGCGCGCGTGAACACCTGCACTCAATTTGTGCACCTAATTAACCCATGCAGTAAGCCGAAAGTTTCCCAGCCTGACTAAACCGAAAGGCAAGATATATAAAACAAAAAACGATAATATATAAAAATATCCCTCTTCAATTATATTACATCGACACCTGTTTATAACCGACGTTTGGTCTACGTAAATGTTAAAAAAGCATCGATGAAAGTCATTGGATGAACTTCTTTCTACTCATAGAGAAATTCAAGGACAAACATAGGATGCCATGTCACACGATATTTTGCTAGGTTCCCGCTAGCGTATTTTTGTAAAAATTGCGTTACAAATCAGTAAATTTATATCTACTGCTATAATGTAATAAAAATCGAAAGTGACTCTTTTAGTGCATGCATTCACAGTTTAGAATAAGTCAGTAGACTCCTAAAAACATAGGTATGTACACTTCTAAATACGTACAAATTGAAGATACTGTGATAATGAAAAAAACACAGAAATATATATATATATAGAGTGAGAGAGAGAGAGAGACAGAGATAGAGAAACAGATAGACAGACAGACAAACAGACTGACAGATGAAGGTTCATTTCATTTTCTATATCATACTTATATGAATTCATAAAGAACAAAATAGTGTAGATATATAAAAAGTTTGATAAGCAATAATTAATATTTTTCTAAATTCAACATTTCAATAACTTAGCTTGATAGACCAAGTTTCCTCATAGCTATTAATACTTACATCTCAGCTAGGACCATTCCATTGTTCCAGAAGTACGCTTTCAATTTCTCACCGTCTGTGGCTTGGGGTTACAAAATCTAATTACATATTACTTCCTTCATGGGGTCTTCTGTCCAAACACCTAGAGTGTTGTTCTCCATGCAGGTAAAATTAATGTTTTTTTTTTACTTATAATTTTAATTAGAAATATAAGATTATGCTGATTTCAATCAATGCATGTCTGCTGTTAATAGAAATAATTATTTTCCATTGTTGTAACTGTGAATTAGAAATGCATATAATTACTATTCTCTTTTAAACTATTCCTTTATAGATGACAAAGACAATTATATAAAGAGAAAATCCAGATACAGACAGACTGAAAGTAAACAGATTCAGAGACAGGGGAATAATAAAACTTTATGATTATCGATTAAATATATATATATATGTGTGTGTGTGTGTGTGAGAGAGAGAGAGAGAGTTTGTATGTTAAGCGAATGTATGCGTTGAATTTTAGTTTAACATACTGTAACAGTTGTTAAATTTTCATGTCTTGTTCGAGAAACACATCAATGGGTAGAATGTTCGTCAATGGTCTAGGAGACCTGGGTTCACTCCTAGGTCGCGTCATACCAAAGACTTTAAAAATGGTACTTGATCCTTCCTTGCTTAACACTCAGCAATATTAAGTACGTATCAAGGGTAAAGTGTATCAATCTTTCGAAAGGAGTTGCGCCCTCCCCTATACATCGGTGTAATAGCTATCGAAAAGGGAGCCTTCTGGTCGCCCTCGACTACGGTCGTCAATTTTACTTATATATATATATATATATATATATATATATATATATATATAACTGGACTGAAGAATACACACACGCGCGCGTGCGCGTGCACACACACATTCTTCAGTGCAGTTATTCCGGAGTCGGGAATAATTCAGTCAGGACAATTAAATTATTCAAACATCGAATATATAAATATTCCTGGTAAAGAGACCAATGTAAGTGACATCACAGAGGAACAATTCCTTTAAGAAAAACAAAATCCGGTCTCTTTAGGATTATAAATTTATTTCCATCCTGCTGTAGGTATTGATATGAATCAATAACTCCAAATTTATAATTTTCTTCTCAGCTGTTGATTGATATGAAAAATCAGATTTTTGTAATTTTCTCAGAAAAAATGTTCATTTTGGGGATGACCAGGTGTGACCCTTTTTAACGAAAGGTCAAAATTAGGTTGGTATTTCAGAGATGGCTAGAGGTAACAACAAGCTGTGGTCTGACAATTTTTAAATATTGTTTTGAGTAACTAAGTGTAGAAGATATTACTCTTAAACTTGATTTTAGAAATAGCTGATTTGGGATTTATTTCCAGCGTGGGAATAGATATGGCTCATGAAGAAGTATACTTATAATATACCGTTATTTTATGTCACGTGATATTTGCATTTTGATCTGCTGAGGAAATGGATCGACTCGTATTGAGAGGAGCAGAGCACACGCTCGCAATTTTGATACCAATCGGCCGAGTGAAAACTTTAACACATAAAATTACGCGCCTATCAGGGAATGACTCCAATATTTCACTACCTTCTGAAAGCAAACTTATGACCGATACACTTATTGATAGTCCAGACATTGTATTGTATGTTTTGCAACTGAAGATGCCATATGATAGTTGACTGTATTTCACTTGATATAATGTTATTAAACTGTTTATATTAAACACTGGCACCATTGTTATTTCGGAGGAGGTACCGTCTCAACCAGTTCAGAACACTCGTCACCAGGGATGATTATCACGGTTTATCAGTTTGGGAAACATCCGTTTCCTTGGCAAATAAAAATCGTAAAAACTTTCATATATCAACCAAGACGATCGAAGAATGAAACTGTACCTTTCCAACTGTTCCGTATTGTAGCCAACCCTTACCATTCCTACAGCTGAGTAGAGAGCGAGATTTCAGAGAGGATTCGAACTGAGCAACGCGTCGATCAGAAATACGACCTGTAATAGTGGAAAGGGTTGAATTTAAACAAGAGACGGCCACACAGGAGAGTAAGGATTTTTAAAAACGGTCGGACAATTAGTGAGCAACAGAAGACCGAGAAGGAATAATTTAAATTTTAGGGACTAGAAAAGTCTACACCGTCCCCACTGAGGCAGAGCTTCGATTTTTAGAAGACTAGATCTTTTTTTTATCGACTTGAGATAACTACTTCACGCCTCTCTGTTTTTTTAGACATGTCTTAATGGAAGATACCTCGCCAATTATTGAATGAGACATATTTTTCTGTGACTAATGTCAGACTTTAAGTTTTCCTCATGTGAACTCGTCTTCATCTTTTTATCTCCCCTTTGTTCTATTTCGAACATACAACAATATGTAAACAGGCATGGTTAAGTGTGTGCACTCTTTTGTGTATCTGTACTTTAGGTGTTATTTTGGTCTAGTGATTCTGATACGTTTTTGTAATGGTGCCACCACCTTCGTTTCAGTAATCATTTCATTAGCGATCTCTTAATATCCATCCAAAGAATACACATCCCGATTTTGTTATTTTAACTAAATGCTTGATTGATTTTAATATTATGTCACCTTATCAATGGGTATTTTATGACTAGGTTGAAGTGAATCGCAGAGATTGTACGTTTAACTGGACATGTTTATCTATTTTCTCGCGATTTTTGTGCACATGGCTATATGATAACGAGTATTCTTGTATTATACAAATAATTTGCAAACATTCCTATTAAAACAATATAAAGAAAGTTCTTACAGTTCTAATCTCAGTGGACCAATGATTAAACTAACGAAGAGGTACTACCACCCAACGATTTCAGAACTTGAGCCTCACTATCAAATTCAGCTTACTGACATACCAGTCTGCTGGGGATAGTCAGCGTATTCTAAACTCCAACAATTGAACGGATTCTTGTGACCATTTCCTTGGTATTAAACTTTCTTCGTCTTGTAATATATCATTGACCATACCTACCAAGAGGCTCAACACTTGTAGATGGGAAAATACTATCATCACTAGTATTCAAGTCATGTGATCTTATAGGTGTGCGATTCATGCTTTTTTCGACAATGTCACGTAGATATGAATAGCATTCGGATTTTGGAGCACAAAATAAAATCCAGCAAAGCTTTCTGAAACTCTTTTCCTGTTCTTGTTGAAGACTGATATAAAAAAAAGGTATAAAGAAATAAATGAATAAATTAGAAGGACTCAATTCATTTTCTGCCTTAACCCGTAAGGATTGCTCACATAAATTACTCTAAGCAATAAATCATTTCACCATCCTTTGCTTGTTTTTTTTCTTCTATTAGCTGAGGCAATATTGTGTCATCTATTATTTAATCACCCCAGAGCTTTCGTACGCGTCCTCTGATTCTTCTGCTGGTAATTTTGTTAAAAACCTTCTGATGAATTACTGAAGCAATCCTTTTAAAGTTTGACTAAAGGTCTGTGTGTTATCCGTAAGGACGAGCTCGTAAGTAAAGTACTCATGTGGACCCCCGCATATGGCCAATCAAAAGCAGGACGACCAGCTCGAACATACATCAGCAGCTATGTGATGATACGGGATGTAACCCTGAAGACCTGCCAGAGGCGATGAATGATAGCGAGACGTGGAGAGAGAGGGTCAGAGATATCCGTGCTGGCCGCACGACATGATGATGATGATGATATAATCTTTTGAATAACAGATATTATCATATAAGAATAAAAGAAACGTAACGTAAAGTGTCTCATAGGTACGCTTACAGTTACTGTTGTTGTCTAAGAAAATAAAAACAGTGATCTGAGTTCAAATCTTGCGCGAAGCTGATTGTATTTCTCTTCGTATTAATGCATTCGTGAAAGGCATAAATGTCTCTAACAATGGAAAAAAATGTTGTCTTTGTGGTGCTAGTGGTGAAATTGTAACCGTTGTTGGAAATCGTCCCAGTGACCCTAGTTCAAATACAGGTTGAGGCTTTTTCACATAACTTAGGCAACTTTTGAATCCAACTACTTTAGCTCCAGCTAGGAGTTAACAGTTTTGTACACTGCGTTCTTTAAAATTGTTATTGCGACTGGTTTAGAAGGAACACTCTGAATTAAAACCTATTTAACTCCACCTATATATTAATTACGTATTTCATCGACGGACGATCCAGGTGATCAGCCCTCCAGAGTTTTGTTTTGTTTTTTTTTTTGTTTGAAAAGTGGTTTTTGCTTTTGCCGTTTTGGTAAGTGTCCGATGAGCAACGAGAGACAGGAGGTCTATGAGTTGGAAGAAGTTACAGTGGCGGCATTAGAGACAACAATAGTGGCAGCAGCAACTGGTGAAGAAGAAGCAGATTTGGAAATAAAGGAAAATGACAGAGTTAGTGAGCGGCGTGGAGGAAGGAGACATGTAGCGAGTATGATCTTGTCTTCCGCCCCCACAGCGTCTCTCCTTCCTCCCCTTTTTCGATCATCCTTTCCGTTGTATTGTGGCGAGGAAAAGATACAAAGTAAAACATAGTTAATTTATTAACTCAAGTGGTACAGTCCGAATAGTATTATAAGTCTCGCGCTGTTGGTGTTACGTCCGAAGTTCGTCTCACACATTGACCGACATCCTTCAGAGCTATGTCTGTGCTTCTCCTTCTGCTTCTGCTTCCGCGAGCTTAAGATACACGGTGCCTTTTATATTTCCGCGATACCGGAAGTCACATGGTACGAGCCACTATAAAAGACTTTCTTCAATTCAACAACTGTCAACAACACCCTCGTCCTCTTCCTTAACCCGGATATATAAGGCAGCAGCGGCGCCGCCATCTCCCGCGTGTTTCGGTTTCTTTACGGACCAAAGACGACAACGGCAAAAACGGTAATAATCGTTCTACAACGGAAACCTTACGATTTTTACTTCCCCTAAACGATTGGGTTCGGTCGTCTTCTCCAGGCGTCGAACGCTGAGGTGACGCAGACAGCGGACGAAGGAGGAGATCCCCTCCCCAGACCCACAAGGCATTCCGGCACCGTCTTCGGCCAGATCCGAGGACCTCACCGGACTGTTCGATAGGTTATAGCGACGGGCAGCGTGTACAATGGGTAGGGGCGTCATCGATGTGGGCTGTTGACCCACGTCTACCGGGAATTTCTGGTTCATGGGGTTGTTTAAAGACTCCGATCCTTATCACAGGACATGGTTGAAAGTTTTCCTGGCACGAGTGGGCCAAGACGAAGTCCCCACTGATACCTCTAGTGTAGCGTGCATACGGCCCGTACCCGGCGGTTTCTAACCCACCCGCACAACTGCAGCACCCACACCCTGCCCAAAACCTGGACAGAGTCGAAAGGCACAAAGAGAGAAGAAGGGGGGGGAAACCGTGTATTTCTATCGATTGTATGAGAATCTGCAGTTCATTTTCATTTTTTAAATTACCTATATACCCTCCGTATTCATAAAAAACAAACTTAATCTTTTCTTCTGATGTAAATTTTTAGCCTATGTACATTTTCTAAACACGTGGTTGAGTACCATCATTCTTATAACTCATAGCTGTTATGAGAGTGAGTCTCCTTGGAATATGCTTCTTTGGAGTTTTACCACTGCTAGGGTTTGGCATCCAGCTGTCAATTGCATCCCCCAGTTTTTCATGACATTTGTGAAGTTGATGAGTTTGTGGGATATCTTGTACATTCTCAGACACTCTATTATCCAGGTTTGCAAGACTATATCGTAGGCCTTCTTGTAGTCAATCCATTCCGTAGTATCCTTTTTCGCCTTGTTTTAGCTCTTTTAATGAAGTGCTCATCTATTCATAGTAGGTCATTTATTCCTTTTGTTCCCAAATGCGATTTTATTTGGTTCTTCCGAAAATAGTCTTCGGCATGCAAAGGAATAATAGATATCTTCTATTATAAGTGCAGTCAAGATTTTCCACATCACAAATTAACACGTTATCATTTTATGATTGCTAACGATTGTCCTTTTTGGGGATTTTTCTGGATTAAGTATTCTCTTTGGTCATTCATTCGGGTTTATTATTATTTTTGTTATTGTTTTTCTATTTATTTTTCATCTATTTTAAAAGAGATTTTCACTCCAGCAATGATTGGTGCCCTTCACTGCGATCTGAATTACAGGAAATCTCAATTCTTGATTCCCCATCCTCTATCCTACCCATCTTCTGCTAAGTTGTGATCTAGACAGTGTCAATTAATTCCTTTTTTTTTTTCTCTTAGCCTGTCTTTTTTTTTTGCTTCATGTTCATTCTTCATACTCAAAAGATGATTGCTATCACTGAAACATCCATGCGCTATATTTTAATGTCTCTAGCAAGGTCTGCGCATTTATTCAGTTTCCCGATTCTTTTTACGTTTACTCTGGGAGTTTCTAAACCAAGTTGATAAGTTCTGTTCTACTGGTAAACAGATAAAGGTCTGATTTTTCTTCTGAAATTGAGTGATACATTTTTATCGTAAAACCCCAGGGAATGTTGTGTGTAATTAGTAAGACAGGTTATGGTCAGAAAATATCCATTTACCTCTGAGGTCAAAGTTTCCTCACTCCCCAGTTGGTCACTTATTCTACCCAGCCATGCCTGGCCTTGTACTCCTCTGACAGTTTGCAACATCTATTTATCAATTCATTGACCGTTTCATTTTTACTTCCAGATTGCTTGCAGTTGCAATTCTTCAAACTTTAGACTTTACATAATTGGTTCTCAAGGCGTTATTGTGAGCTCCTATAAATATTGATTAAGTTTCACTCACTGCTTATTAATGAGTCGGTCGTCTTATGCGTAATTTCCTTAATGTATCTTCGGAAGTTTCTTGGTTTTTCTTTACATTTTTGTCTTCTTGTTTTCTTGTCCTACTGTACTTCGTAATGTTATTTTTATTGTTTCCGGTTTCATATGTTGTAATAACTGTGAATAGCGGCGTACACGTCGACTTGATATATAAGTCGACTACTAGATTTTGGATTAAGGTTCAACTGCCTAGTTTAATATCTTCTAGATTCTTTCTTCTTCTGAGGTTCTCTAGTTTACATTTCTTTTATCCATTTATGTTCGATAATTACACTTTTAATATTCCCAGATATGTTTTACTTGGGGGTGTCCTCGTGGTGTAATGGGTAAAGCGATGGACTGCAGGATTGTAGTAAACAAGTTCAAATTCCACCCGTGCTATTATGTTCCCTTTCGGACAAATACCCTTGGGAAATGTATTAACCCCCTATCCTCCCAGCTATGGTTTAAATAATACCACTACTGTTCTTCAAGAAGGGTGGCTGTAGTATTAAATAACCTACAAAGGTTGATGTGTCATTAAACAAAGAAACCACACCGATATGTCTTGCTTTATTTTCTCCGAAATTTCTGATCCTTTCCATATTGGTTGGTTCCATGTTATTGTTATTTCTCTTTTCCCTAAAACAATTATCATCATCATAATGTTCCGCTGCTAGCACGGATCTCACTGAACCTCTCTCGCCACACGTCTCTATCGTCCATCGCTCCCTGGAGGTCTTCAAGGCAACATCCTCTATCGGCGCAGAGCTGTTGTATATAGGTTCTAGCTGATCGTCCAATCTTTGCTCGTCTATGCGAAGGGTTCCACAGGAGTATATTGCTTATGAGTTCGTCATAACTTCTTCAACAGTATCCCACATGTCTAGTTCGTCTAACTTTGATAGATTTCGATAGGGATGGTAGGTGACCGTAAATCTGTTGTTTTGCGGGGTGTTGGATCTAGGACTTGCTCAATAAAGCTCGCAGCAGTCCTGTGTAATTGCCGTCAAGCTTTTTCTCCATACGTTTAGTTAACGTCCATGTATTGCATCTATATAGCAGTATCGACACCACCACTGCTTGGAAAAAAAACTGTGTTTGTCTCTCCAGGATATTGAGTTTGAAAATTCATGTCAGTTTTGCCCTATGGTTTTACATCATCCATTTTCATCATGTACTTTATCTTTTATATTCGTCAACCTTTGAATTAAAAGAAAAATCAATTTAGCGGTATTATTGGTAAAAGAAATTATAGTGATGTTAATGAGTTCTAGAATATGCCTCTTTGTATGTTTACCTGTTATATCCACTCTTCAATTCATCTTAACTTTTCTGATGAATTTGATTATATGACAGTTTGAAATATTTTAGAAATGTGTATTCTCCATGGTTGTGGTATAATGTATTCTGTCAATGAACTTGTTTACTACAATCCTGCAGTCCATCGCTTTCCTCGTTGTCCTTACCTCCCTCATTATTTCATGGTCTATATACAATAGATCATTCTTGTGTCTCGTTCTTTGCAATTATTTTTCGTGTTTACTCGCAAAACGCATATGACACCCACCCACACACACACACACACACACACACACACACACACACACACACACACACACACACACACACACCTATATATATATATAAGTTTGTGTGTGTGTGTGCTATTAGATGGGATTAAAATCATTCAACTGATGTGATTTCAATCAAGTTTAGTTCATTAGTGGAGTGGCAGCTGCCATGTCAACATGTACTAAAAAAGATATTTTAAGAGCAATTTAAAAAAAAAATTCTAACGATAAAATGATGGCGGGATAATCAATGTTTTCGATAGATTAAACTTTTTTATATGGAGAAAGCTAAATTCGATTCCCTGCCAAACATCATTTCGTCCTATATGGATTATGTATTCGAAAGAAAATTGTCAAAAGTGGTTTGTAATTCTTTCTGCTGAACATCTATTTCTGAATAAAACTAGTTTGATTTCAGTTAAATCAAGACATTATGTTGAATAGCTGAGAAAAATAATGACTCGGATGAATAAAAATATAATCAACTCCTTTGAACTTTTTATTCCTCAAGATGAAC
The DNA here is from genome assembly GCA_963585895.1 of Sepioteuthis lessoniana. Classification (NCBI taxonomy): domain Eukaryota; kingdom Metazoa; phylum Mollusca; class Cephalopoda; order Myopsida; family Loliginidae; genus Sepioteuthis; species Sepioteuthis lessoniana. The sequence goes on from OY757912.1 coordinate 102,429,467, forward strand.
GGATGGGTAAAACAAGAGAGGACCGAAGTCAGCTAAGCTTAAGCACAGAAGTTAAGGTACGAATTTTCGGTGAAACTTTTTCTCGTTAAGATCAAACCCTTGGTTATATAATATCCTTGACGCCCTCACAAATTCTAGTGGTCACACTTCCAGCCTGCCGAAAAGACGTTGCTCATGGACATGCCATTTTCAAGCATGGTACCCATACTTCCGCTGCTGCATTGACAAATAACAAAGGGGTCTTCAAGTCAATATCCAACAGTAACTCGAGAGTAATTGATTTTATTATATGATCTATAATCATCATAAAATATAAAAATTAAGCACTAGATATTCGTTTAATCAAAGTGATACTCATAGCCTTGTTCTACGTTACGTCATGCAAAAAATGGTGTAAACCACTCATGTACTTCTATATACGGTAAAATTCACAGGTTTTAAAAATAAGTAAGACGGGGGTTGCAAAGTGGAAGCACAAAATTGTGTCGTAAGCTTATTAGAATCCAATTCATATCTTATAAGATGTGATCGATACTGTTTGTTTGAAAGAGAGTTATCGACTCTGAGCTCCTTGAAAATAAGGAAAAATTATTTCGATAATGTACAATGCCAAATTAGTTCAAGAGTTACTCAAAAATCATAAATTTTATTATATGAAGTATAGTCAGTATAATGTATGTATATATATATATATATATATATAGTATTATTCGGTCCAGTTAAACCAGAGTTGGGAGTAATTCCTTCAGGACAAGAAAATCATTCAGGAGCTGAGCAATATTTCTTTAAGAAAACACCAAAGACCGGTTAATTTAGGATTATAAATTTATTTCCATCCTGTTTTTCAGTTTCTGGTGTAAACAAAAAACACGAAGAAAAATATAACAGGACTTCTTCAGATCCAATGGAAAAATAAAACAGAATAGACACGTGGGGTGGAGAGGGAGGGGGAAGAGATGAAGGAGTTACCTCCGCGTTTTTATTAAATTTCCGTTTTTTTATTTACCTATTTATTTTATTTTCAAATTTCTTCCGTCAGTTATAATTACGGTAATTTAACTTTTTTTATTTATTTGTTTAATTGATTTTCTTTTCATGTTCAGTTCGATAATTAACTTTTAAGAGAAATATTAACGCTTATATTAATTTTGATACCATTTATTTAGCTACCTATTTTTTCTTAGTGTGGATACGTTTTTTTTTTCCGGTTTCATTATTTATTTCTATGTTTTTAAATTTTTTTAGTCTATAGTTTAAATTTAGTCTTATGTCTACATCTAGCTATTAATTCACTTCTCTTATTTAATAACTTATCAGGCCATTTATGTATTAAAATATGTATTTTCTCTTCTAAGCACAAATTGCATCTACCGTCAAAACTATTTGGAGTTTTTGTTTTTTTTCAAAATAGACCATTCTATCTCAGGGGTTAACCATTTGTTTTTTAAACACCAGAATTGTTTCGACAGTGCAGTATGGTGTTTTAGGTGTTCGTGGGAGAAGGTAAATTTATGGTTAGAATACCTCTCCTTCCATTTACTGGACGTTAACCCGATATAAGTTTTCTTATCTGTAATATTCTCTTTAGGGTAAATTATAGCTTGATATATTACATTGTTAAATTTACATAGTCCATTCATAGGACAATTGTCTGGGGATTTACAATTACATTCTTTTTTTTATACCGTGTTTATTATTATTATTATTATTATTATTATTATTATTATTATTATTATTATTATTATTATTATTATTATTATTATTTATTTGATCCTGAAAACATTTAGTTATATTCTTATTATAGCTATTAATTATTTCAAAAATATTTTTCGTGCAATAGTAACTTATTTTTAAGGTTTTTCTGTTAAATATTTTATGTAGTTTATTTCAGTGTTTAAAATGTTTATCTACTAGTTTAAAAAAATATTTTCCTATATTTATATTAGTTAGCCTACAGAACGGGGGGTTGAACCATATTATTTTCCTTTTTCTATTTTTACGTCTATTTTCCTTATTTCTTTCTTTATTATTATCATTAGGCACTTTCTTTTCTTTATAGGTAAAGTTTTCTTTATACCCGCTACTTTTTAGTGGATCAATATACATTTTACTACCTTTTCGGAATATTTCTTCATTAGCTGATAGATTTCTTATTCTTAGGTTTACAGCTTTTGGAACTTGTTTAATTATAGCTTTAGGGTGGTTTGAATTTATGTTAATATATGAAGGGGACTGATCCATTTTTATAAAAGGTTTATAGGTGTTGTTAGAAAGGTCTAGAGTCACATCCAGGAAATTGACTATGTTATTGTTTGATGATATTTCTATTTTAAAACCTAAAGGTTAGAATGTTCGTGAATGGTCCTGGAGACAGGTGTTCAGACAGAGGTCGAGTCATACTAAAGACCCAATAAGGATACTTGATGCCCCCTTCTTTAACACTCAGCTTTAAAATGTACAGATCAAGGGTATGTGAAAAAATCCAGGGTAAGGAATAGCGAACTCCGTGTTGCGGCTTTTGTAAAGTGAGGCCAATTATGTTTGGCCGTGATGCTCCTTTCAGTAGGTTGAGAATTCGAGTAAGGAATTTGGCGGTCGCCACATATGCCGAAATGATATATAAAAATTCTGGAGCGTGCATTGAGATTGACGATTGCTCTGGGGTTAGATATTTTGCGGATTTTTCGTCAGTTGGGTTTCGCTCTCAGTTTGGAGCATTTTTAGGTTTAACTACACTGAAGAGTTGTGATACAACGAAAAAGTATGTCTGTGGACGAAAAATATATGTATGTATGTATGTATGTTTCAAAACGGTTCAAATATTTATGGAAGTATTGTAATTATATTTTAATTTCAAACAGTCATCAACCTTTCAGGATCTATAAAAACACATTCCTTGAACCATGCACGTGTCATCTTGATATTATCAACCCTGCTAATTTTATAAAACTAATCTCATGGAGGTGTTAATATTTTTGAATAACTCTGTATATTACAATAACAACAACGACAATAATAATAATAATAATAATAATAATAATAATAATAATAATAATAGTCCCAGCGGACCACAGAATAAATCTGAAGGAAAGTGAAAAGAAGGATAAGTACCTCGACCTTGCTAGAGAATTGAAAAAAACTGTGGAACATGAAAGTAACGATTGTGCCAATTGTGATTGGTGCGTTAGGCACAGTAACTAAAGTATTATTAAAGGGCCTGGAGGACTTGGAAGTTGGCGGACGTGTAGAGAGTATCCAAACGACAGCATTGCTGAGGACGACCAGAATACTGAGACGAGTCCTGGAGAATTGAGGAGACTTGCTGTCATTCAAACTCCAGTGAAAAACCATCAGCTAATACTGATGTGAAAACCTCTAAAGGAGTAAAGAAGAAGAAGAAGAAGAAGAAGAAGAAGAAGAAGAAGAAGAAGAAGAAGAAGAAGAAGAAGAAGAAGAAGAGTTTTAATTTTTTCTGACGCCCGATTAAATGTCCTCTTTCTATTCACATCTTTGACAGGAACACGGATAATAATCAATGCCTGTGTCTAGTATGGCAACAATATACAACCCATAAGAAATGACAAATCCAAATCTAAATTGACATGAGACTCACACGACAGGTCTGGGTGTCGTGATCAGTTGGTGTTCACTTTGCATTCAACCCGGGGTACCATCCGTATCCTGAGAATTTTCGCTGTTCAAGTTTCAGTGGCATAAAATACAGGGAAACTTCTCAACTCAGAGGCACTAAACAAACAAACTGAACCAAAGAAGAAACAGAAATATACTTCACTGTTATTTCAAGAGAAATCGCACACAAATCGTGTATCAAAAAATGATAAACATTTCAGAAAAATCGGCTAGATTTGATTTTAAAAAAAACTTTAATTTAATAAGGATTTACTGACCAAGCTGGTATGATATGAAAAATTTGAAAAACAACAAAGACTAGAATGACGAAATGAAAAGAAGAATGCCAAAATGAAAAGAAAATCAACTTTACGGATATTTCAAGCAAAGAACTGTTGAGATTGCACACAGGAACGGCTGGACATAGCCAAAAAGAAAAAGAAGGAAAACTTAAGAAAGAAATGATATGAAAAAAATTGGAAAACAACAAAGACTAGAATGACGAAATGAAAAGTAGAATGCCAAAATGAAAAGAAAATCAACTTTACGGATATTTCAAGCAACGAACTGGTGAGATTGCACACAGGAACGGCTGGACATAGCCAAAAAAGGAGGGAAACCTTTTATCCTATTTACCAACCCCTCCGCTCGGGCAGGATATGACACAAGGTCAATTTTTAAGCGGGGTTTAACAGGTTTGAATTCAGAGTTTTCCTTCTCGTAGACTAGTTGCCTAACCAAGGCTGAAGAACCTAGTCTGTCCTACTATTTACCCATAGCTGGAGGGAGAATAATTGGATTCATACCTTTCCCAAGGGTATTAGTGCTATGAGGAATGCAATTAGTCTCGTCCAGGATTTGAACTCGTGTCGCCGTGTTCATTTCCTACGACGATAACAATTACACCACGGGCACCTCCAACTTTTATAGCAGAATGGAACAACAACATAATTATCATTACATTAAAGTGATAATTAATTATAAGCAACATAATAGCAAGTATTGGTTATTTAGTGAGAGAGATGAAACAGTTAATCACAAATATGAGGAAAAATAATACAAAAAAGAATATAAGACAAGGAATAAAAGGAGAGTAAAAGAAATCCAGCATTGCTAAAATGGGCTCGACGACAGAAAATAGTCCTGAAGACCTTAATAAGCTTGCTGTGGCTCAGATTTCAGGAAAATCTGCCGTTTAAAATTCACAAGGAGTCATCATCATCATCATCATGTCGTGCCGCCAGCACGAATATCCCTGATCATCTCTCGCCACTTCTCCCTATCACTCATCGCCTCCGGCAGGTCTTCAAGGTTACATCCTGTGTCCTCACATAGCTGCTGTATGTAAGTTCGGGCTGGTCGTCCAGCTTTTGCTTGGCCATATGTGGGCGTCCATTGGACTACATCACTTACGAGCTCGTCCTTGCTTCTCCAGCAGTGTCCTGCGTGTCTGGTTCGTCTAACTTGTATAGTTTTTGTGATGGGAAGCAAGTGGCCGAATAGTGGGTGTCTCATGGGGTGTTGTCACCAGGATTTGTTCAATATTGCTCTCAACATTCTTGTGTAGTTGCCGTCATGTTTCTTAGAAAAATTAAGAGATGCAGACGGGAGATCGGGGTTAGGAACTAGATAAGAAAAACATGCTATCTGATTGATATGACAGCGCCAAAGTTAATAACATATCAGTCAAACTATCCAATAAAATGAGTTATACAAAGATTTGGAAATAGATATTGAGAGAATGTATTTACTAAAAAATTCTACCGAGTCAGTAAATATTGGGGCCTAGGCATGATCCAAAAACAGACAGATAAAGCCATCAACATGATATCTGGTAGTCTCGGCTTATATGGAAAACAAACTACTGCTTTTTGCTGGACTGCGCATGTATACATTCACTACCTTTCGTCATCCAAACATTGGGTAAAAATCTGGTAGGAAGTATAGGAGGGCGAAATTACGGATCACCAAATCTCTGACAGATGACCAGAACGAGTTTTAGTCAACAAAAAAAAGTGAACTTGCTAAATTGTGGACTTTGCTGTCCCGGAAGACCACTGAGTAAAATTGAAATAAAGCGAAAAGAAAGTTAAGTACCCGGACCTTGCTAGTGAACTGAAACAATTGTGAAACATGAAAGGGACGGTCATACCAGTAGTAATTTGTGCGCTCGGTACTATCACCAAAAGATTGGTACAGGAACTGGAGGACTTGGAAATAAGAGATCGAGCAGAGACTATCAACGGCATTGTTAAGATCAGCCAGAATACTGAGTAGCGTCCTGGAGACTTGATGAGATTTGCAGTCAATCAAACTTTAGTAAGAAACCATCAGCTAATGCTAAAGTGACCATAGAGAGAAAATGAAAAAAGCAAAAAGAGAGATTAGTACGAAGAACTTGTAAGAGAACAAAAACAAACAAACTATGCATCATCTAGGTGACCGTGATACCAGTAGTAAATGGCGCACTCGGAACAATTCCCAAAAATTTGGTAAAGATACTGGAAGACTTAGAAATCAGAGGACGAGGAGAGACCATCCAGACTCCAGGATTATTAAGATCAACCAGGATACTGAGAATTGAGGAGACTTGCTATCACTCACACTCCAGTAAAATACCATCGACTGATATTAATATGACTTCGTAAATATCCACAAAATTTCTAAAATAAGATACAAATTAGATTAAGCTTCCCATCCTGCTCTCTACTGCAGTATATAAATTAATACTCACCATTTGGAAACTGCTTGGACTGATATCACCAAGCCAGCAAGCACAGAAAACTCTATCAACGCTATTAAAACTCAAATCTACATATGTTTTACTATTGATATTGTGACATTGAACACTTTTCATGACTATATCATAATATATCTATATTATATTCATTTACGCAAGGTTGTATGTGCAAGTGTGTGTGTGTACGTGAGTGTGTGCGAGCAAAAACATCGGTAGCTCCCTATTTGTTCTTCACGTTATCAAATATTTCAAAACGTTTGACTTATTCTAGTATTAAACAAAATATCCTTGTCTTAAATGTTTATTATTGTTAAATAAAAAGGCAACAATGTGAAAATCTTCTAAGTGAGCAAATTCTATAATGTTTGCTAGTTGGAAATTAATGTATTCATTAAATCTCACATTTCATTTTTAATTAAGAATCATTTTTAAACTGTCGAATTACATTAATATGACTTCCTTTTGTTTGTTTATGATTTGTTTAAACTCATGTGAAGATTCCGCGGAGACTGAAGATCTTTACGTTTTCAAGACTGTAAGGTGCCAAGGCAGTAGGTGGTAAAATGAGTTCTACAGATTTGGTCGCTGTTTAAATTCGCAATTCATTTGATAGCAAGGAGGAGTAGGAGGTGTGCGTTTCTTGGACGCGTATTAGTTGAAAGCACAAGGGACGTTGCCGGTTCGCCAAGATGGCGGAATTTTAAAAGGATCTGAGAAGCATTGATTTAGATTAAAACGACATTGTGGGATCATACTCAGAGCAGAAACAATGGACAACGAGTGTGCGAAAATTTGTTCTTCTTTATGTTACGAAGATTTTATTGGGTAAGTTTTTCTTAATATATTAAAAATAAATGGCAAAAAAACCCCAATCAAATGACAAAGAGAGATGGTAATGATGAAAAGATGAGAGGAAAGAAATATGGAAGAATTGATATGATGAGTGTGAAGAGGCAGAGGTGAAAAATAACAGAAAATAGAAAAAAGTAAATTAAGAGATGGAATTATCAAAATTTATTAAAAATCTATAAAATATAATTAACCCAAAATTCATCTTGTTTTACTTTTTTTCTTTTTCAATAAATCAATATTTTCCTTAACTTTTAAAGTAAAATGATTGCAGTCGCATTTGGGACAATATAAAGTTTTTTTCTACTTTTGCTACGTTGTCTTTGGCTTCATTGTCATTTAAAAATGCAGGAATTGTTTTATTTTTTGTAAAACCTCTGCTGGATACTATCTATGCTTTAAATTCAAAGCCAACTACTGTAATTCCAAATAACAGTTGAACCTGTTCAAGAGAAGCAAATACTATTGGACTTTATAAGAAAGCGAAAACCAAAGTTAGAGTCAGGTAAAAAAAATGTTGCGAATTTCGTGTTAAAAACGAAATATTTACAGAAAAAGAAAAGAAAAGGAAAAAAGAGGTGGGGGAACGGATTAACTGAATGACCTTTCCACCCAAAAACCTCTAGAAACATTTATATTCGTATAAATTTTTTTCAGAAATCTAGACGACACAGGCCGTGTTAAACATTCTTCGAAAATTCTAAGAAATCCACTCTAAGACGGACAGAGTTCTAATAATGGTTAGTAAATTATAATCTTTATCACATTGTCATTTATAAAAGCATGAATGATTTTATTTTTTATTTGTAAAATCACAGCTGTAAACTATACTATCCGTGCTTTAAGTCCAAATTTAATTGCTATTATTCCAAATAAGAGTTTAACCTGGTCAGGAGGAGCTAATAATAGTGGACTTTAAAAAAAACCATAAATAAGGAGTACGGTGAAATTTAAAAAGAAAGTAATTTTGGACTTTAACTTAGTTAATACTTAATATTGACAGAAAGGGAAGTAAGAGGGGAAAAATATTTTTTTCTCGAAAGCCAAGGTAAGCAGCATGGTGGACGCAAAGGCGAGCGGGTAAGACCCTCTGACGGTTCAACCGTAAAATTCTTACACCCAGGGCCTGGTTTGTGCAATTGCAAACCAGGCCCTGGGCGTATGATTCCTACGGTATAGTGGCATGGATCAAATAGTTCGATCGGGGAACTACAGCTGCCCATCTATAAGAGTTCCTTCTGAATACGAGAATAAAAACAGGCATAGAAAGATTACCAGAACCCACACCCTCAACAACTTGTCCAAATTGCATCGCTCTTTGCGCAGTTAAAAAAGGAGCGTTACCTGCTGAGGTTGGAGCCTTGGTCTCAATGTTCGAAATATCAGCAACAGAGCTCAAAGTAAAACAAAAATTACTAAAATGCAAACGCACAATACAAGTAGTGACATTCAACATTAACCCTTATATGAAATAAAACAAATACCGAAGATGAATGCATTGGCGATAGATCATAACATAGACATAATATGCATACAGGAATACACGTACACTCATAGCGAGGATATTAAGTATCATGATACTGGCAATGGATGATCGATAGCCACTGCATCTTCATGTAAAAACTCTGTCAATGCTACAATAGGAGATGTAGGTATGCTTATAAGACCACAGGCCCTAAAATAACTAAGTATCATAGAGAAAATACAATCTAGGATGATGGTAGCTACTTTTAATGGCACCCCCAGGGTACCAATCATCTCCTGCTACAGACCTACAAATGTTAGTGAAGAAATGACCTAATCGCCTACTGTAATTAGTTATCCTCCCTCGTTTATAGCATCCCGAACCACAACTTTCTCGTCATTGGTGGAGACATGAATTCCCAACGTAAACCACAAATTCAGCTGAAACAACTTGTCAAAGAGAAAATAGATAAACATGCTTCTATACAAAATTTCTGAAAAGGAGGGAAAACTATGGACCTACACCGACACAAATATGACTAAGGCACTGATAGACTATGCTTTTATTAATAAGAAATGGAATAATAGCGCATTGAATTCCGAAGCATATTCCTCTTACGAGTTTGTATCCTCGGATCACCAAATTGTCACGGCCAAAATACGACTAAGCCTACGAATGCATACGGCCCGAATAACCACCACAGCACACAATGACTGATCCCTGCTTAATAACAGAGATATTAGAGATAAATATGCATTAACACTCAGAAACAAATTCGATGCACTACATGATGTTATATAGCCATAAACATAATGATATCAATAACAACTGTTCTACAAATTCATATTCAAATACCGTCAAATAAAAATGCAGGCGCAAACAGGCGGTATCTGTTGTTCACATACGAACGGTTTATTAACTTCTAGTTTCGGCTCTTCCACACGAGGAGAGAGACACAATTCTTACTATGTTGACCATCCTCAACGCGCAGTGCATCTTGTAGTGGAATCCTCTTAGTATTCTGACCGATCTCAATAATGCTATAGTTACGATGATCTCCACTTGTCCTTTTATTTCCAAATCCCTCACTCCTTGTACCCATCCTTTGGTTATTGTACCGAGTGCGCCAGTTATGATTGGAATCACGGTCACATTCCTGTTCCATAGTTTTTTTTTCAATTCTCTAGCAAGGTCTAGTCATTTATCTCTCTTTTTTTCACTTTTACACGCATGTATATATACTACAAGAGAAAGACAGAGACATAGCGAGAAAGAGATTACAAGCGAGTGTCCGTGCGTATGCACTCGCGAGTGTTGGGTGTATTCTAAAATATTCACTTTTGTCAGATTACTGAAGCATTTAGTAGGATTGCCTTGTTTTCATATATTTAAATGATTTTTTCCTCATTCTTTAAAACAAAAACCGACAAGGATCATTATATCTGCAAGTTGCCTGATAGGGCCAGTTATTCGATGCATGTCTACAGTAGATGGCAAGAATAGTGTAGAAGTGATGAAAATTATTGGACTTTCTCGCGACGGTTGGTGAAAGAAGTAGAGAAGAAGCGTTGCCATAGAAATAGAAGTTGACGAACAAAATGTATGCTTCAAGCAGATATCTGTTTGGTCTAAAGAACAGAACGAACACTGAACCACCTTCTACGCAAACCATGGATCGACATTCGAAAGTATAAAGAGGAATTCTTTAAATCTTAAATGCACAAAGGGAACTGAAAAAACGCAGTTAAAAAAAGTCTGGCGTAGAAAGATACTATAAATTTCGGTGATTACCTCAGAAAGGGGAAATACACACACACACACACACAACGAAAACTACAGATCCAAACCACTTACTTCTATTATTGCTAAGTTTTATAATGTTTTGCTTCTCAACCGAATCCAACGTGAAATTAAAATAAAATTGTTGCTAAAATGGTTTTCGGAAAAAAATGATATCCGACCTCACAGACTTTGATTATCAACTGAATCTATGAAGGAGTATGTGCTGCCAATTTTGTGCTAACTCTGCTTTAATCAGATTTTTTCCAAAGAGAAGATGAAGCAAATACTAGTTGCATATGTTTTCCACTATGAAACTGTTTAAGTTATAATGACATTCTACAAAAATATAAAAGCAATGTTTCGTTCACCTGACGCTGGCACTAACTTCCTTGACATTGCTGCATGAATTTTGCAAGGAGAATCAATGGCAGAATATATGTATATATTCAGCCAAGTCTAAGTAATTCAAACGTCGATAGTTCAAATAAAAGAAAGTAATTTTACACTAATAATAACAATTGTAACGAAGTACATCGGGAGGATTAATACTTCATTGAAAATTTGTTACTAAAAAAATTTGTTTAAAATCTGTTCTAAATGATATGTGTGGTCGCTGGACAGATACAAGGTCAAATTTCGTAATCGAGAGTCATATTATACGTGTGGGGGGTGAATGAGTGCATCCATCCTTGGAAATTAAGGTTAAATCTGATGCATAGGAATGATTAAATGTATAAACGGAAAACTTCGTCATATCTAAAGTTGTAGGTTAAAATTGTAATTTTAAACAAAGCCATTTGGTGCCTTTTTCTTTGAACACTGTTTGTCTTGACAGATTTAGAAAACACGTAGTTTGATTCTCTGAAGCTAAAAATATATATGATTGTAACGTTTCCTGTAAACAATTGTAGATTGTTGAAAGCGGTGTGTGGTTAAGAGTTAAATACTCAAAAATAAAAATGACACAGTTATAACTTTTGGAAGTTATCAAAGCCCATTGTTGATCTTGCACTTGTGAGTGTCAAGATGGCAGAAAATTGAAAGGGTGAGATAGATATAATCGAATATTGAGTAATCAAATGAAATTTTGTCGGCATTTTTTTTTTATTTAAGCAAGAAAGAGTTCGCCTCCAGACTTTGAAGGCTGCGTTTCAAATCCATATTTGTTGTTTTGGGCAACAACGTTCTTCACCCACCATCCTTCAGACCCACTTCAACTTACCAGCATTTCATAGCCAACAACACTACTTCTTATACACCTGCTTCAACATTGGATATTTGAAGATTATATACCTGCTATTGTAAATAAAACTGCATTTTAAAGTTTATTTGCGAGTTGAGATTCTTATTTTTCAACTATATCAGACAAGTTTACCACGGCACATCATCATTGATCTTATCATTGGTGGCGTGAAACACAACGATCAATGGGGCAGGAGCAAAGATGATAAGACGATCAGAACGATAATCCATATGCACTTTGTACCGGCAAACCAACGGCTAGATTATTATCGACAGCAACTCGCTGGGATGGTGAGAAAAGTGAGAACCAGAGTTTTGTCAGAGTAGGGCAGCTTTGGGCAGCCGAATAAGAGAAGACCAAGCCAGTTTGAACACCAGTCAATCAGAAAAGAGTCCTGATTGACGCATCGGATGTATGAGTGATCGATCAAAGGTACACGGCCGGAGAAGGTGTATACAATATCCTGTCGATATCCAACAGAAACTGTAGCAGAGACAGACTACGCAGATGATTTTGAGCGTCTCACAAATACACCAACCCAAGCCAAATCCCAACTTCATAGAAAGAAGCAAACAGCAAGAAGCAATGATATCTATTTGAACTAGAAAACAGTTTATCTTTTTAAACATGAAGTAGCCATCTCTAATTAAGAGTCCAGTCACTAAAATTTGTTGACTAGTTAACATACCTCGGAAGCATTATGTAATCTACTAAAAGTGACATCAACATACGACTAACAAAGGAGTAGACTCCGATGAACGATTTATCTAAACAGATTTGTGTTCCTAACGACCGATGGTTAGGAACACAAATCTGTTTAGATAAATCGTTTTTTCCAAATTGTGACAGTGTCAATACTACTGCATGGGTGTACCACTTAACCACACAAAATTGTTACTGCCTGTTTTAATAATATCCACGAAGAAAAACAACATCTTTATGTCTTATATACCCGTAGAAGGAAATGCAATATCATTTGTTTATGAAAACTATAAACTTCCTTTTTATTCACTACAAAATTGCAAAATCGTGTAGTAAAAATAAATCGATAGTTAATCTTGAAACTGCTATGCTGACTCAGATATATTCAGAGCCTTGCTTCTTCGTGCTTCTTTCACGTGAGGCTTATAATGGACCGGTTCTCAGCTCGTGAGCCACCGCCCCCAGCTGGTGCCCAAGACAAAGTGACCTGTCTACTCGGCTGACTGCTCTCCCCGACTGACCGCTGTTGTCGAAATCTTCCGTCATTATATATTTTTCTGACGCACATGCAAAGTTCCCTCCCGCGCAATTAATATAGCATTTCCAGTGTCCCTTACTTACATTAAGATACAGCTGCATATCCTGTTTACGAAATCCACACTAACCGAATGACAAATTTCAATATGTAACATATAGCCACTTGTCTCCTTTCTCATAACCATCGAAGTAAAACGAATAAAACTTGTGGGACACTGCTGGAGAAGCAAAGACGTATACTGAAGAAACATTTTTCTGTGGGCCCCAAATTGCAGGCGCGAATATTTACCGACGAAAGCCCTGTGTGAACCCTGAATGATGTTAGGAGGACCTGCTGCGTGGGATAAATTATTGGGACAGATGGAGAAAGAGAGAGAGAGAGAGAGAGAGAGAGAGAGAGTCTCGGAAATTCATGCTCAGCGAAACTTGATGATTATATATATATATATATATATGTGTGTGTGTATGTGTGTGTGTGCGTGTTTGTGTGTGTGCGTGTGTGTATGTGTATCCACATGTATGTATGCATTCGAGTGTGTATTAAGTATTAATCAAGCAACTCAGGTCGAGCAGGATTTGACACACGTGGAGTTAAACAGGTTTTAATTCAGTCTTCCTTTAACTAGACTGATTGTAATATCAAGATTTAAGAGCACATTGTTGGATGGGGATTACCATTGCTAAGCATATTAGAAATATGTGAAATGTAAACAGCCTAATCCACGATTTAAACTTGGGTCACCGTATCCATTTCCGGCCACAATAACCATAGACCACGATAAATCTCTCTCTCTCTCTCTCTCTATATATATATATATATATATATGTGTGTGTGTGTGTGTGTGTGTATATGTGCGTGTGGTTGTGTGTGGGAGAGACAGTGTATGTATATACATAGTGTTTATATATGTGTATGTTTAATTATGGTTATGATTATAATTCAACATAAAAAGCTATTTTAATCCGTATCATCTTTGCACAGAGATTAAGAGCTTTATCATAATATATTTCAATTTTTTTAAAAAGTTAGGTAAAAAGATAAAACACATGACTTGGACTGTTACGCTCCTAATCTTTCGGCGAGCCAGTACCCACTATGCCTACTGAGGATTTAAAATTTAATAATCAAGTCGACATCAAACTAGGTCAGTTTCCTCAAGAAGAACCCGGCGTAGTTATAACAAAAATTAACAACAGGAAAGCTGCCAGTTCAGATGAAATACCACCAGAAGTATGGAAGACAAGGAAATTTGATGACCGACAGCTCCAATACAGCAACACAGTAAATAACCAGAACACGACAGAGAGATGAAAAAAAAACTATATCTTCCCTTTCCCCAAGAAAGATTACATCGGAATGGCCATAGCAACTAAGATTTATAATGCACATCTTCTCAACCGTATCGAACCAGAAATTGTGAAAATTCTTTGGAAGAATCATAATAGTTTTCGGAGAAATCGATCCACGACATCTCAGATTCTAACAATCTGTCGAATCTGGTGCAAAAATAAACAACAAAAAAAACTCGAGGTGACACTCCTATTTGATGATTTCACCAAGGCATTTGACTCAATACACAGAAGGAAGATGGAGCAAATAAAATGATGCTTTATAAAAAACACGAAAGTAAAAGTTCGCTCACGGAATGGAGACACAGAATCTTTGGCATTGTTGCTGGTCTTCGGCGAGGGAATACGTTAGCCTCATATCTGTTCATAATCTGCCTAAACTACGTACTTCAAACGTCTGTAGATCTAATAAAAGAAAATAGATTTACACTAAATAATGCAAGAAGCAGACGATATCCCACAAAAAACTATTACGGAGCAGACTATACGGGTGACATAGCGCTTCTAGATTATACACCAACCCAAACCGAATCCCTACAGGACAGTCTGGACCAATCAGCACGTGGCATTGGCTTTGAGGTGAATATAGACAAAACAGAGTACATGTTTTTTTTTAATTAAAAAGTCACCTGTCCTGACTAAATGTTGACTCTCTGAAAATAGAGGACAAGTTAACCAACATCAGAAGTAGCGACTAAGGTACTGAAAATAACATAAATGTACGACTAACGAAGGAATATACTGCAATCGATAGTTTGTCGATCATGTGAAAGGCAAAACGATCCGATAAAATAAAACCCAATTTTTCCAAGTAGTGATCGTGTAGATTCTACAATATGGATGCACCACATGAACGCTGACTAAGCGTATAGGGAAAAAAGACTAGATATTAATTGCACGAAGATGCCATGAGTCATATTGAACATATCTTGGAAGTAACATTCCTAAAAACAGCAGCTGTACGGTCACCTATCTCCCATCTCTCAAATTTGACTTAGCCAATTTTGGGGTGACATAAAGTTGTGCTAGACTTGTTGAATGTATCTAGTTTATATTCAACTGGGATTCCTTGCAAGGAATCCATAAATTAGATGGGTTCCCTCGTGTGTCCATGCTGCTGCTGCTGCTATTCTAGAGCCGCAGTGAGACGTCTTGTCCAGCTAAAGAGTGTTGCTATTGCTATTGAAGAACGGCCAGTGTGACGTCTGCACTGGACGGCGTTCTCCAGCCAAAGAGAGTGGGTTTGGCAGCTCACCCAGTTTCCTGTTGCCCGTAAATAAAGGCCCGTGCTGAATAGAATAGTTCATCCTGATTGGCTGAAATTAAGCGTCGAATTAAATTTGCGTGCCAAACCAAAATACGAAATTTTCATTCACTACACATACTCTAAATTTTATCCTCCGACATATTCTTCCAAATCACTTTGATTATATAAATAATCTTACATCCTGTTTTTTTCAGTCTCTTCCCCTATTTTGCTATACATTTGTCTATGATTGCTACATTACTTATTTAAAACCTTCACTCGGCATCTCTTCTTTAGTATATATAATTTACTATTTCCCTAATCGATATAACAATTTATATACGGTCGATACTTATATGATTTAACCCAATTTATTTATTTACATATGGTATGTTTGTCTATTTACTTTTGTTTTCCTTTCTTTTCTTCTCTCTCTTCTTCTCCTCTATTTTCCTCTTCAAACTCTTTTTTTTACTCTTCTTCTTCTTCTTCTTCTTCTTCTTCTTCTTCTTCTTCTTCTTCTAAATCCTTGTATCTTAGTTCCATATATTGAAACATCATGGCCTGTGCTATTCACGTGATACATTTTCGAAAAAGGACTCTTAATGATTGAATGGTTATATGATTTTTATTTGTATGTATTTTTCTTTCTCCCTATTACTGTATTCTACGAACCATCCATCGTTGTTCTTAGCAATACTTGTTTCGCTTAAAGTTCTGATTAAGGTCCATTAAAACCGAAGGGTTTTAACGTCAACTTTCCTTCGAACTAAATTTATTACATTTGAATTACTTTTTAAAAAAATTTTCACCATATAGTCGAAGAATTATTTTTCTTTATTTGCTTACACACACACACACACACACACACATATATATATATATATATATATATATATTAGCCAAGTTGATAATATCAAGGTATATACGAATTATTTCTGACTTGCTTCCTATATATATATAGATAGATAGATAGATCAGAAAAGTTTGAATTAATTTGTACATTCCCTAATAGTATAAACTTTCCCAACTTATTACTTTTTTTCTCTGTTTCTCTCTGTCTCTAAATCTCTCTCTTTTTTCTGTCCACTCCCCAAATATATCTATCTATATATCTGTTAAATCGAAATTTTTAGTCTGCTTGCACCTATAAATTTGAAATTTGGCCTAACAAGGTGTTTCTTTATTTATTGATATTCTGAATATTACGAAAAGAACTAAGAAAGTCTTCCTAATTTAAAGCATTGACTTCACCATGAGTCTCCAATTAAATAGTTTTAGGGATCGTCTCTTTAAATGTTAAGTCTCTGCGTCGGTTTGGCTTTTATGCAATTATTTTGAAAATGTTACATTTTAATATAAACGTATTTTATGTTATGTTATCCTGAGATTTGCTTGCGGATAAAAGTGAAACTGGTTTTCAGTTGATTCGGCAACCAGCAGCTGATCAAAATTTACTTGTTCTACAGTAATATGACTGGGGAAATAATAAGCGTTTGTTTGGAAATTTAAAACTGCGCGAATGAAAAATATTCTAATAAACAATTGGTTAGAATCAGCCGATTTTTGCGACTTGGAATGAAAAACATTGAATAATAAGCTCTTGTGTAGAATCAGTGCATATTTGCGACTTGGCAGTAAGGTGTCACTTTAGGATTACGTAATTAATATTCTTAGGGATCTATATATATAAGGATGGATTCTGAAGTACGGAGAAGACTCAACAGAGATGAGACACAGATGGAGAAACACGAAAGGGAAGACGGCGGAAGAAGAAAAAAAACGCATGCAAAAACAGCACAAAACAACCTATGCGTAGAAGACGACTCTCTTTCGTCTCCCACTGTACACTATCTATCTCCTACTGATGCAAATATCTACATATCTATCTTTATTTTTGGCTGACTACAATCAACAGTCTGGCAACAAATAAATTTAGTATTTCCAAAACCAACGGAAACGCTTTGTGTTTGACTTCTTTTTATCTGGTTATGTTACCACGGGGTCATGCAGATATTTCAAGGAGTAACCTTGCAAACCTTTAATCCCTAATATGACACATGTTTACGTGGTACCGCTACACACGTTGAAGTGGTGCCATGACATAACGTTACCCATCGTTGATAATTTTCATTCCTTAAACAAACCACTGCTATTATTTTCCTAGTTTTCCAATTTTTAAAAATATTTTCTTATTCATATTTTCAAAATATTTTAAAAATGTTTTTATAATAGAAAAAAAATTGTAGAACTATGAATTTTTCGAAGATCTTTGAAATTTTCAAAGAAAAAATTCTGCTTGGGAAAATATGTACATATTTTTATTAATGTGTTTTGGCGGAATCACCTACTAATGGACTCAACGTCACTCCATAATACCGGAAGACGCAGCAATACGAAGACATTCTAGATCCGGAAGCTAACCTCTCCCACACGCGGTTATATGAACTACCTTACCGTCCTATGTTCTTGTAACCATCCTATGTTCTTGCAAATATATACCTAAACTATAACCGTGGTGTTCTGTTTTCTTTGTGACCCATTCCAGGGCCATAACAAAATGTAAATCCTCACAAAATTCTAACCGTTAAAAAAGATTTTGAAAAGTTTGTATACGTATGCCTAACTGAATTTCATATTGATAATTATTAAAAAATACGCTATCTAGTGTCAATAAGATTTTTGAGGGTTTGAAATATATCTAAAAATTTGGAAATTCAGAGTTAGTAACTTTTTAGGATCTCATTGTTTCGCTTGAGGTGCGTCATTTCAGAATTCCGAAAACACATTCTATAATATTTCTGATTGACTCCTCGTTATTAAATGTGTGAACGTAACGTTTAGTAATGCATCGTCATTGAACTATTCTGGTAAGTTGTCTTATCGTAAATAATTTATACTCATTTATCTGCTTTTAATATTCGGATTTAATAGTAATAAATTCTACAAAATGATCTATTTTCAATTGAATAGTCTTGTTTTATTATATTATTCATTTATTTTCACAGAATTATATGGCTTCAAGTATTCGGTTTTATGGTTTCAATTATTCGCATCAGATACAAATATTTTTTTCCAACTGATCTATTTGAGACATAGATGGACCCTGGCAGATATTCCCTCTCCGGGTCAGTGAGTATCAGAGAGTAACTCGAAAAAGTAATACATTCTAATTTCTTAAAGCTCTGAAAAGGTTGTGTGTCTGTGAGTGTGTGCAATATGACTTACAAGAGACTTCTGTAATCCACAAGTAAATATTTGTTACATATTTAAAATAATCTTCACTTGTAACTTTGTCCTGTATTTACATCTAATTTCATTGATAATAATGAATTTGATGGACATATATTGGGAGATTTAAAACAAGTCTTTATAGGTTATTTAGCATCTTGCAGAAATGTTAGAAAATATGTAACTCTTCGAAAATACTGATAATTCATAAAATTTAAATTTTGATAAATTTTGTGAAATAAGACATCACATTATTCGCCCGAAATTGACAAATACTATCGTGCGTTTACAATATATAAAAGAATTTGAAAAACATAAATTGATGGCGAATAAATCATTTATTCCTAATTTTTCGTGAATCTAAACTTGTTTTTTTTTTCTTTTTGCTGGAGTTACATAATTTCTTACGCCAATGAAAAATTGATGAATCAGAAATATGTGATTTAATTTGATGTTTTCCATTAAACTTAATCATTTTGTCGATTAGTTAGGTATATTTTGTTATATTTGAGGTTGACAAAATTTCTGATTGCATATAACTCCATTTTTGAGCAGACGGGCTCCAAAAAAATAAATAAAAATCGTAGCATTCCATCAGTTTTTCGTTGCGTTTTTCGGATTCAGTAATTTTTTGCGTTTTTTTCTGATAATTCAAATCCCCTACTTATTAGTGTTGTTGGGTATCCTTTCTGGTGTATTTTTGTGCGTAGTTCTTTAAGGTGAGTTTTTCTAAGAATTTTCTATCCGTGATTATGGTGTGTATTCTACACGCTAGAGTGTAAGTGATAGATTTTATACAGTTTTGGGGGTGGCGGCTATTGAAGTAGACGTCTTGTTGGGTGTCTGAGGGTTTGTGGTAGGTAATTGTGATGATTCGGCCATTTGTGTTTTTTATGAGGATGTCTAAAATTGTAGTTATTTTGAGTTGTGTTTCATAATGAATTTTATTATGGGATGTAGATTTTGGAGTAGATTTTGTAATTCATTTCATAATCTCCCCTTGGGAATTTCCTAGAATACGAAACAATCATATAAATATCTTTCCCATGGCTTAGTAAATTCTCCTTTTATGTCGTTGCCGTATGTTTTACCAAATATTTCGTATTTATTTTCTTCTGAATACGTTAGGGTTAGGGTAGCGATCGTTGGTTCCATTTCAGTTCCCATAGTAGTTCCTCAGGTCTAGGTGTAGTTAAAGTTATTGAACTGGAAAGAGTTGTTATTAAGGATTGTTTCATACCCTCTATGATAAGTTGCTTGTAAAATCTTGGGTGTAATGTATCTGGGTATTTATCTCTCCAAATTGACATGGCTTGTTTGTCTGAATATAGGTTTGTAACGTCTTATGTGACTATGAGTGCGTTGGGATCAATTTTTTGTGGTAAGGAGTTTAAAAAATGCCTGTTGTCACTAATATAGCTTTTTGTTTTGTTTAGAAAAGGCTGTAGTAAAATGTCTATAAGTGTGCTAAGTCTGTTAGTCGGGGACAACGGATTTGCTACAATGGGTCAAAATTTGAGGTCACTCGGTCGTGGAATTTTTGTATTCGGATTTTTGTGTTTCTAGACCTTTTTTTTATTTGTTTGGAATTGTGAACTTTTGGCAGTCCCTAGAAGTTGCTAGTTTTGGGGATATCATTTGTTGAGAAGTCTTTATCTTTTTTAATCGGTGATTTATTTTTGTATTTTGCAGTCAAAACCCTTTGTGGTTATGTATGATTTTTTACGCGTGGTTGCAAGTGCGTGAGTGTGTGTGTGTATGCGTGTATGGGTTATAGTTGCATATTAATGTGTGTTTGTATGAATTTAAGTGAATTTGCAAATGCAGCGCGTTGTATAAGCGGGTATGAATTCGTTGGTGTATCTTAATATTTGACTACATTATTTTATTTCTGTATGCGTAGGTGACTATTGCTAAGGAACAAAAAATTATCATTGCATGTCGAGGGGAATAATTAAAGATTTAATTTGTAAGTGTATTTAAACGGTTATATTATGGTAGACCAGAATCAAAATGCGTATAAGTAAGGGTATATTGTATTGCAATGTAATATTGTACAAAGTTGGTATAATAGTTAGCGAAGGAGATTGGGCTAATATATAACGATAATAATAAATTGATGAACAGTTGCGTAAATATTATTTATATTATAGTTCTCTTTGGTGTTACGAGCATAGTGAAAATAAAAAAGAGGATACAGTAATAGTATGTTTATGTACGATGATGATTATGAGTAAAAAGAGCAAAGTGTTGTCATTATAAAATTAAGGAAATTGATTCAAGAAATAGATGGCGGGTTTGAATTGTATGGGTAATAGTTGGGCGGTCGGGATGGTTATTTTTAGTAGTTATATATTTTGTGTTAATGTTGTGTGATATATACGCTATTGTAGAAAAGGGTAAAGCGTACATTGTAGATAAGATGAATGTAGAGTGTTGGGGTCTATTCATAATTATCATTAAAAAAAAAGAAAATTAGCTGATAGCAGGGCGTGTGAAGAAGAGTATGGGGGTTAATGGAGAAAGAAGGTACATATATTGTGTGGCGGGTGTGATGGTAGGTGGAGGAAAATGGTTTTTAGCGTACTTCATTTTTTTTTTAATATATATATACTTGAGGTGCTTGATGGGTTATGTGTATCTCACACTTCAATCCGTACACGCATCCGTACACACACACACACACACACACACGCGCGCGCGCACACACACACGCACACACACTTACAACCACACGTAAAAAATCATACAAAACCACAGCGGTTTTTGACAAAAATTTTTCGATTTTCAATTCATTTCATTTTCTTAACTGCCTGGTGATTGTTGTTTTGCAAAAAAACTCCATTAAACCCAGGGGTTGCAGTCTAAATTCCATAAATTAAATATATATATATATATATCTAATATATATCTATTTATCATTATTATATAATATCTCTATCCAAGATATTGAACACTCTCTATATTATATTGAACTTGGTTCAACACAAACCCACAAAGTGGTTTAATTACAACCAACACTGTCATAATATATATATATATATATATGGGTGTGGGTGTGTGTGTGAGAGAGAGAGAGAGAGAGTGAGAGAGAGAGAGAGAGTGTGTGTGTGTGTGTGTGTGTGTGCTCATGTATTTTTATGTAATTGTGTGTGTGATATTTGAATTATTCGTAGAGATATTATGTAATAATTGTGTCTACGTGCGCAGCTTCAAGCTAGCATAATATATATATATATATATATATATATATATATATATATATATATATATAGGAGTGTTTATATAAGTATGATATATATTCCTATAATTTGTTTTAATGATGGTAGTAGGAGACATTTTATTAGGAGTACTAGAAATTGTACTAGTTGCTGTGATTGTGGTTTTGACTTATTTAGTATGCTACCTCCTTTGTAAAAAAAGCTTCGGCATGTCCACAAAGTCGACAATAGAATGAAAAAAATGGGGTATAAACAAACAAAAAACAACAACAAAGGCACTAGTAACAACAGTGTTTTGTTTCTTTGATAATTCATGAAAGCAACCAGTTTCTTTTTCCCCCCAAAGAGCCGAACAAACGCCAGAAAGACACAGACCAGATCACGGTGCGGCAACACAATGCATTACCACACTGGCATACACGACGCTTCGTGATTCTCTTTTCGTCCGTTATTACACCAATTCACTGCGAACAATGCGAGCAGCTCTTTCGTGCACAGCTCACGAAAAGCATCGCTAATGACGTGACTAAGTTTTAGCATGCTTTCAGTTACGTTGTTATCTGTGACGGCCAAAGAAACAAAAGGCCTAGAAATATACGTTGTGCCTAACTGTTTTAAGGGCTGGGCGTCATGCTCTCAATTTCGCTAAAAAACATTACACCCAAGTGTTATGTGAACTATTCTATCTGATAATTTATTTCTAAAAGTTTTATTAAGAGACGAATAAATAAAGCGCTCAAGGTAAAAATGATATTTGATGTTACTGAAGCAAATCAATACGCACGCGCACCCTCCTATATATATATATATATATATATATTCTTTATTTTTTATTTATTTATTTTTTAATAAACTAGATATTAAAAGTAAGGTTTTTTGTTCATTTTATGTATTTATTTTTTCTTTTGTTATGTAAATTTTAAGCTGAGTAGGTTTTTGGTGAATATAAAAAATGGTGATTTCTCCTTTGACGTCGGTCGGTGCGAGACTCCCTGATGATCCATTGAGGTGAAACTTTAGTAGGAGAATTCCGACTCGCGATTTAAGTTAATTTTGTAATTGGCTCCACTCGTGTTGAGCAGTCTTGTAATTGTAGCATTGCAGCGTTTTACGATGGGTTTTATTTTTCTTTTGACCAACTGACTGCATATCTCTTGATTTTTTTCAACTGGTGTGACGGAGTTGGCCTATTCTTTTTTTTTTTTTTGTCCTATGATATTTTTTTTCTTTTTCCCCCGGGCGGTGATTCGAGATATTTCTATCTCTTATTCCTGGCGTTTTTTTTTCTTTTTTCCTGGTAACCGTGAATGCTGGTAGATAGTAGGTTAGTAAATATATATATATACATAGTTTTTTAATGCTTAAAATTTATAATTAATAAAAATCAAACAAACACTGATTATAAGATGGATTTATAAGGCCTCTTGCCTCAGTAAAGAACTGTATTACCTTTCTTCATGATTAAAGTCTTTAACCATGTTTAATTGAGCTAGTTAGTACAGTGTTTTGTTGAAAAATAACAGCTGAATAGCTACGTATAAAGGTGTTTGTCGATGTCCCTCCAAACGCGCGAGTACAGCACAAGATATTTTCAAGTGAGTCCCGGTGAGCAGGACTGTAGCTCAGTTACGCCCAGCATTCATAAAAATTATTCAGGTGCCAGACAATAAAACTAGACCCTCTGATGTGAGTAACATTCAGGGAAGACTGTCAATCTTGGCCGCGTGACCCGAATGCTGGGCTTCCCCAACACCCACAGCAGGTAGCCTCGACCGCGTTACCGCCATCAGAGACAAACTACATCCGGCCAGATTCACGACGTTTATTTACAGCAGACCGAAGTGTGCCCCATCTACAGGACAAGATAAGTATAATTGTCTTTGTCGTACCTCTCACCAACTGGACAAGTGTGGCCTTATTCAAGCAAGGACCAGACAAAGGGCCATTGGCTAACATGTACGAAATTCCCTAAAATGCCTCGGGCCCAGTCGGCATTTCAACTAAAAAAGGGCACCAAAGATGCCATACAATAAACCTTGCCCCTCCGAGGAGATGTATGTCATTCACAGCCGCCTGACGCGAATGCTCAGCCGCCCCAGCCTCCACGTGAGGCAGACTGACCGACTGCCACCGCCAGAGACACAGCCGAACCAGATCCGCGCCGTTATAGCACGACCGGTCGATGTGTGTCCAATCTCCTGGACTAGCTAAGTATAACGGTGTTTATATCACGTCCCACCAAACGGGAGAATATGATACAAGGCCATTTTCAAGCTGTGTTCAGGTGCAAGACCTTCGCCCATACACGCCGAACGGCTCCGTCGGAATTCCCCTTAAAAGAGGGGTCTCAGACGCCGGGCAATCAATTTAGCCCCTTTGAGGTGTGTTTGAGTCCGGGGAGACGCCCTCCTGAGGCTCAAGAGTATGTCTTCTCGGCTGCTGACATGGATTCTGGGCCTCCCCGGCACCCACGTCCGGCAGCCTCGACCGACTACCGACGCCAAAGACAAGAAACACCCGACGATATCTTTATCCATGATACCGTGTACTCTCACTTGTTTCCTTTGTCTAGATGCATGTAAATATCTTTAAAAACACCTACAACCACCAGAAGCTTGATTGAAAGGATACTATTTTTGGTTTGTATGCTTCTATCCCTTTCCTCCAAACATATTGAGTTCATGCAAACGGACAATTCGATAATGGTATCATCTGTCCATCTAACATAGTTCAAATACTCAATCCAATAATCTAGATGTTTTCTAGCATGAGATAATCTGCTTTTTAAATGTTTGATATTAATCGAATCTCCCACCCGGCTGGATTTGTCACAAGGTGATTTTTATAGTGAGAGGCGCGCACACACGAATCGAGACTCATTCACGGCCATCACAACAAATGTTTGAACCTGTCCATATTGACTATTCTTGGGGCACCTAAGCGCCATGGAATGAACTCAGCCCCATCGAACAGGTATTAGCTGAGGAGTAATGCCCAATCGGATTTCGTGGTGAGAACAATAACATCCTCATGGCATGAACACCTAGTGAACGTTGGAAAACCAGGGATTTTTTTAGGCGTTTAGCTTTAAGCAATGGTGTTCTACTTGCCCTACAAGGTCGAAGACTTGTTCGATAAAGCACCTAATGACCGTGTTGTTAATTTAACCCTGCTGTCTTTATATCACTGACAATATTGTTTGCCGTTATGTAAGGATACAAAATCAATATCCTTGTTTTTATCTAGAGTAAGAGCTTCGGTGTCTTAAAGTCAGGATGGTTTAAGTTTACTTTTATGTCTACATTAAACACAATTTCGTTACGTTCATTAAGTAGTAGTCTGACACGGCGAAACGAGTTCAAATCTTGGAGGAGACTGATTGCATTTCACATATCACAAATACCTTTGGGAAAGGTATGAATCCAGTTATTCTTTCTCCAGCTATGGGTAAATAGTAGGGCAGACTAGGTTCTTCAGCCTTGGTTAGGGAACTAGTCTAGGAGAAGGAAAACTCTGAATTCAAACCTGTTAAACTCCGCTTAAAAAATCGACCTTGTGTCATATCCTGCCCGAGTAGAGGATGTAGGTAAATATCATTAAGTAGTAGTCTGTGATCCTTAAAATTAATTATACTAATTTTTTCATCAATACACAAGTTACATCTGCCAGTGAAGGTATTCGCAGTTGAAGACTACCAGACTATTTTGCACTTTATTTAAGGAGTTATATCCAGATTTTTAAGGTTCCAAAATATTTAAATAGAACGGTGAGGTTTCTAAGTCACGAATTAGTGAAAGAATGTATGTAGTTATACTGTCTTTTGTTTCCAATTCCCAGGAGAGACACCTAAATAAACCCTCTCCCACTCATTATTATGTCCCATGGGGAAAATGCATGCTTTTCTTCTACAGTTTCAGAACATCCCATATGGTCCCCATATTTCCTATTTAAATCGTCTAGTAACTTCTGGTTGTAGTTGCTTAGGATACTATGCATATTGTTTGTACAAAAGTAACTCATTTTGCAGCGTTCCTATTAAAGATTCTCCTTAATGGGATGTCCCTACTAAAGTGTCTAGATAGGAAATTGTACAAGTAATATGCATAGTATCTTAACAACCACAACAGGAGATCACTTGACGAATATTGATTTTGGATGATTTTTACTGGAAATAACAACATTTATTTCATTAATTACTAGTATTATGTAACGAGGGATTTATGTCAGGAAGGAGATTCCTGGAACTTTAGATATTAATTCGCAAAGGTTTTTTTTTATATTTCTGGAGAAGTCAATTCCCTTCGACCAATTTTGAGCTACTTAAAGGCACCTACCTGGTAGGTACCGAAAGGTATGTTTTTAAATATTTTTAGGGATGGGGATGATGGCCCAATTAACTGGGGCATGTAAAAGGAGTAAACTGAAAAATGTATGAAGACAATAATTTAGCTTACAAGCTTACATTATTCAAAAAAATTCACCTGCTGCAGAAAATGTTGTATATGTTCACAGATGGGTTAACTTACAGGAACACCCTTTTCCTGGTTTGTTAATTTTTTTAATACTTTATTGTTTTAATCCCCTTTACTTTCGCAAAGAATTTAAAACTTACATATTTTTTTATGCCCATATGTACAGACTGTAATCCACATTTGCTATTTTTCAAGCTCAAGTAAAACGTGTCAAGTCATCTGAGAAGACAGTGTGTATAAAGATATTATTAGCTGAATAAATTCTTAATTACAATTTAACTAGATTTGAGTTTACTTCGAATTGTATTAACTATACACATACACACACACTCACACACGCATACACGTCCGCACATACATACACACACACACACACATATATATATATATATATATATATATAGCTTTTGTGTGTGTGTGTGTGGTCTGTGTTTTGAATTTTTTCATCACTGTAAATGGTCAGAGTTAGTTCAGCTCGAATTCCGGATGAGGCCTTAGCATTTTACTTCACGTTATCACGCTTAAGCCAACCATTTGGCGCATTTTCTATCGGGGGATAGGGAGTTCTATTAATTATTTCCAGGGGACCTTCACCTAGAAAATACCTACTAGGTTAAGCTGATTTTTTCACTTGGCTCTTGAGTCGTCCTACAAGGAGAAATATAACGGGACTGAGTGTTTTTTTTTCATGGCCACACATTAGTTTCGATTCCATATGTCTTCCCACTAAATTATGACTCCATGTCAAATCTTAGAAGACAGGAAATCGTATAAATGAATACACTTTTGAAAAACAGGCATCCATCACGTCTTCCCCCTAGCTATGCGTAAAATGCACAGTTATTTCGGCCTCTGATTCGGGAACTAGGCGAGGCGAACGACTAATTGGAAATCGAACCAGTGATACTCCAATTCCAAATCGAAATGGTGTCATATCCTGCGCAAGACTTAGTTGTCATGTGAGTTAATTCACATATATTACCTCGGTTCACAATTGCACTCAGATAATTAGTCTATGTAAATTGTATGGTAAGCACCAACATAACATCAAATTACCGGGTTTTAAGTGTGGAAGCTTTGATAATCATAATAAAGGTATGTCAGATGAAAAACAATGGATGATGTTAAATATAATTATCAGAAAATTTCCGACAGATAAAATACGGTGCTTCTCTATATTGGAATCAAGTTATTTCAGACAACATTAAAATTACAAAGTTTTCTCATCATTTTCTGAATTTCAATCGTACTGTTCTCATTCATTTTCTTTCACGTAACATTTGACTCTATCCGGTTATCGCTACGTCTTTACGACCAGTTCTCTAATTACAGTTATTCTAATCAGAATTACAATTCACATTCGGTAAGTATCCTGCTAACATCAAATTATTTCTCATTTTTATTCACTTAGATCAGTTGCTTTTGAGTCATCTACACATTACATACATTTAAATATATGTGTGTAGGACGCTTTGTGATGGAATCCGGCGGCAAGAAATAATGGAAAATAATTTTAAAGATTAATCTGTCCACCTTTGACTGGGGTATAAAAAGACAGGCCATGAAGTGGAAACAAACCAACTCCCCTGATAAGAAACATTTCAAGAAACAGCAGTCAGTAAATAATGTTATGGTAACAGATTTCTGGAACATTCAAAGACCGATCACTTATGATTTTTTTTGGAAAAGGTGCAAAGGTGCAATGCAATCAATTGTTAACTCTTTAGAGAAAATTCCCCTTATTTATTGAATAATCCTTATAATTAATATTCATTTTATATCACATTATGTATGTGGTTTGAGTGTTGATCTTGGTTATCTTTCGATGGCTGTTTTTATTTCCCATCTATAGAAGCCACTCTTATAGATGAGAAGCAGTCGTTCCCCGATCGAACTGACGATCATGAGCGTTGAGCCGCAAGACTCACACGTCCAGGACCAGGTTAGGCATTACGTTTTGCCGTCAGCTCGAACATACATCCAGCAGCTATGTGAGGATATGGGATGTAGTCCTGAAGACCTGCTGGAGGCGATGAACGATAGGGAAAAGTGGTGAGTGAGGGTAAAGGATATCTGTGCAAGCGGCACAACATCATGATGGTGATGATTATATCACATTACTTAAGAAGTATAGAACATTTATCTCGTTAAATATTTGATTCTGATATGTGTGTGTGAGTGTGTGCTCTTTTATCGATACTGAGAACTTTTTATTTATTTTATTCTGTAAACGTTATATATATATATATATATATATATATATATATATATATATATATATATATATGAAAATTAATAGACATCAAAACAGCACAATTCCTTCAGAGAATGATTTTATTTGTAAAATATTTGCCAACATAAACAACTTCATTTTTGAAATCTTTATCAGGGCGTGTTAGTTTTTAAATGAAACGAGAAAAATGAGAAAGTTTTCAGACATTCTATTTCCGTTGGCAGCCTCCTGTTTGAAATTTGACTGATGTAATTAGCGTTGCAAAATGTTTTTTTTACAAATATGTATATATTTACACACACACACACACACACACACACACACACACACATATATATATATATATATATATATATATATATATATATATATATATATATAATGTAAGTCGTAGATAAATACACCTTAAGCAGTAGTTTCTAAAATATTATTTTCGTAAGATCAATGATATCAGAATGTATTAATCCTTTTGGTGTAGTATACTATAAAAGCAGTATTATTTATTTTGAAAAACAAAAGGTTTTTTTTTTTTTTTTTTTTTTGTTAAACATGAATTAGTATCAATCAATGATTTCAAAAATATCAAGTTGATTTTCACGCAAGTTTATTTTTGCTTCCGGAGGAGCAGGAATTTTTTTTTTGGGAACGAAGTACTATTTATCCTTCTCTGTGTCTTTCTGACTCTATGTCAGTCTTTCTCTAAGTACGCTATAATAATATTTGCACATATCGTGAAATTTTCTCCCATTAACAAACATTTATTTTTCTCCTTTATTATGTTTAAACAAATAAAAATACAAATAAAAATACTTAAATAAAAGAAAACTAATTAAGAAAAATCATAGAAATTATAGTAAAGAAGATGATCTTTAATTTTTATGTTTACATTTATTGCACAATGAACCACCGTTATTTATGTAGAATTATGTTTAACAGTGCATCCATCCAGCAGTATCGATACGACCGCTGCCTGGAAATAACTGCGTTTCCTTTTAACGGTCAGGTCTGATTTCCATATGATCGATAGCCTATTGATAGCTGTCCATGCCTTCGTTAGCCACGTGTCGATATCTTTTTCGGTTGATGAGACCCTGCGTCCTAGGTAGGTGAATTTGTCTATCAGTTTCAGAGGGGTTCCGTCTAGTATGGAAATGTCGCCTGTTTGATTATAGTACATATATTCAGTTTTGTGTGCATTGACATGGACGCCAATGCCTGCGGCGGCTCGTTCCAGACTATGCAGTAGTATTTCTTGGACGCTAACTAAACGGCTGGAGAAGAAGCTAGACGGCAATAAAACAAGAATGTTGCGAGCAATATTGAACATGTCCTGGTGGCAACACCCAACAAGACACCAACTATACGGCCACCTGTCTCCCATCACGAAAACTATCCAAGTTAGACGAACCAGACATGCAGGACACAGCTGGAGAAGCAGGAGCGAGCTCATAAGTGATGTACTCCTATGGACCCCCACATATGGCCGAGCAAAAGCAGGACGACCTGCTCGAACATACATACAGCAGCTGTGTGATGATCCGGGATGTAGCCCTGAAAACCTGCCGGAGGCGATGAACGATCGGGAGAAGTGGTGAGAGAGGGTCAGGGATATCCGTGCTGGTAGCATGACAGGATGTTTATGATGATTATGTTTAACAGTTGAGATTTGGTTTGGTTTAATTTGGTTTCTTTGTTTGATGCTGTATCAACCTCTGTGGGTTATCTAATACTAAAATCATATTTGTAGGGGGCCAGAAGTGGTACTATTTTACCTATTGCTAGAATAATAAGGAGGTTTTTGTACTTTGATAGTACTCCCAGTACATGGACCCTAGATCCAAGGAGAACAGCAACAAAGTGATAACAAGTTAAATCTTGAGCCTATCTACCGGATGGCATTTAGCACCACGCTTCGGACACTCTTCATGGTCTGATTTGAATATCAGCTAGGTAGAATAAACACACACACACACACATATATATATATATATATATATATATATGTTTATTCTACCTTGCTGATATTCAAATCTGCCCATGAATGGTGTCCGAAATATATATACATATATATATATATATATATATATATAATTAAATTTCTGGTACATGCGAATTTCTATATACACATTAACAAAGACATCATTGGTAATAGAAGAGGGGAACTATAATAAAATAGTAAAATGAACGACGGCCCTTTCGTCCGGCGCCTTTCAAGTTATATACACCTGAAATTGGTAAAAACGAGTGTATGAATTATGTAATTTGGATATATATATGCACATTTATCCGTGATATATATATATATATATATATATATATATATATATATATATATATATATATCACGGTTGAATGTGAAAATATTTAAATAAATATCCGATCTACAAATTCATTAACTTTTTTTTATACCCAGTGAAACTTTTGCAGGGAAATATAAAAGTACCAAAACTTTTCTAGTGAGCAATGATGATATCACTCAGAGTATAATTATTTTTAAATAGATGATATTTTAGGTTTTGTTAATAAAATATACGAATAATTGTTAGCTTAAAGATAAAAGGAGATATTTTCTGTGGGTAAAAATTCTACGTAAGAGTTTTTCAATATGCGAGAGTGAAAATGTATTTATGGCTTAAGGTATATACGGCGGCTGCTGATATTTTCATCGGCAAGCTTATGCTGGAATATCAGAATCAATAACATCTATGTAAACACTGACCCATCTGAAAGATAAGTGATGCTAAAATAAAATGCATTCTTGTCTGAAAAGAATGTAGCTTTTCGCAGAAAAGAAATAAATCGAAAATTGAGTAGATAATTGAATAAATTCCATTCCAGCTGTTAGTTGAGTTACTAGTATTTTTTTACTTACTGAATAAATGTTTTTTTTTTTGTTTTTTTTTGCTTATTTATTTATTTTAAGTAGGTTTGAAATTTGGTCACGAAATTTGATGATTTATATATAAATCTAATTGGCTAAAAAACTGCATTTTTATTATTCTTGGAGAAAAAAATACTTCTGCAAAATGTTGTGTTTTGATCCTTCAAATCTTTTGCAACAAGACAAATATTGTCGTCTGAGAAGGATCTTCAAATTTTAAAACTAGCTTTCAATGGGCGGACTGGTCGATAAATGCAAAAAAAAAAAAACTATAGCTTCTGGAGTGTTTTTTTCAAAAGGATTAACACTTGTTTTTAGTGTGGAAATTAGTTGTGTTCTATCTATCTTTCTATCTGTCTATCTAGGAATCATAATATAATTGACATTAGGACTTAATATGTTTTAAATCAAATCTACGTCATCCCTGACGTTACATTTTCCTTTCTTATTTACCTCATATTCTTGATGATTCAAATTTAATTACATTTCAATTATTTATAAAATAGTTTTATATTATAAATTCTGTTGTCTTATCTACATACAAATGGTACGCAATTTTACTTATATATACAACTAAAAAATTGATGATAACATGAACTGAAAGGTTAAATTGCATATTGACGCTTAAAACCTGATTTAAATAAATTGCTTTCTATTTGTTAGGTTGTGTTTTATTAAATATGAGAAAAACCTCTTTCGTTAGGTTTCCTAAAAAAAGTCCATTATCCAAAAGAAATATCTGTAAATTTAATCTTTACAATCAAAATCAATTAAATCTCTAAATTAGGAAAGATTAGTAATGAAAGGTGTTATCAAAGGAGCAATACACTATTCGGTTCTATTCTTTGATTATAAGCCCTTTGAATTTGATAAGTTCATCAGAAAAAATTGATTTAGATTAATATAACATGCTATTTTTGAATTTTTGTGAATAGAAAGGTGTATATGATTTCATTAGCTGGGTTACTTTTGAACCAACAATATTAAAAAAAAGTATTTACTCGTTACCTGGAATCTCAAGTATATCGCACACACACACACACACACACACACACACACACACACACACACACACATATATATATATATATATATATATATATATATATATATATGCAGGGTGCTGTTCGTTCCGGTCTAGTCCACCAGTTAACGCAGGGCACAGACGTTGGCTGTGGTCTGCCGAACGCTATTTAGTGATACAGATATCAACAACTGTTAAAAGGAACAACATTTTAAAGCCACTAGGCGAGTTTTAGGTGAATGATTAAAAGTCAACACAGCTAACTGGCAAGGTTTCCCCCCTCAAACACTAGGTCATCGCCAAACATAATTCTTCGCAATAAAAAAAAGGACTCTGAACTGCCGTGTTTGCGTTAACAAGATTAATAACAATGTTTTTTTATTGAATAAAAGAAAAAAACAAAGACAAAAAAACCCCAATTCAGGTAAAAGTCAGGAGTGAGAAAGTATTTGTGTATTTCGGAAGGAGCCTCCACTAAAATATCCGTATCCCGGACTAAACCCCCATAAAATATCCTTATTCCCGGACGAGCCAGCCATAAAATATCTGTTAATGGCGGCAGGTGAGAATGTAATTCGTCAGTGATAGATAAGTATCGCTTTCCTTCAGGCTCCTGTCATGCCTCTCTCATCTTATAATGTTAGAAAGGGGTGAAAGAGAGATGGCCTCTTCAACTTCCATTATTCTCTAATTCTTGCTTATTACTATCGTCCGGAGATGGCCAGAGTGTCGAAGCTGCCTACCCCACAACCCGGCAAATATATTAGGGTGTCATAATTCTAAGAGTATCGATCAAAAAGTTCTCACAAAGATGAACACTTTCGTCATGACAAAACACTACCACTTCTTTTTAAAGAAGAACATTTAATTCAGATCACTGTTTAGATTTCGGTGCATCGGAAGCTCATAAAATGTGACGTGCACGATAAATTTAAAATCTTGGTGAAGCATAAAACCTTTCGAACGGCCCTCGGAGCCATATATATATATATATATATATATATATATATATATATATATATATATATATATATATATATATATATAAACATCGTTCACCAAAATTTTTTACAGCTTTTCAATGATACCACACACACACACACACACACACACACACACACACACATATATATATATATATATATATTCTTAAAACAATAGTTTAACTTATATTTTTTGAGTCTTTGTTACGTTTTGAATTATCATTTTTAAGTATATATATACACATACCACACGCACGTACTCATACACACACAGAAACACACACACACACATACACACACACACACACACACACACACATATATATATATATATATATATATGTGTGTGTGTGTGTGTGTGTGTGTGTTCTAAATTAACACTTTTTCATTAATAATATCGGGATTCGTAGAAATAAGTCGATTTTTCAGTAAATAAACGTTTTAGCGTATGTAAACCAACCGAAATAATTGATTGGTTCATTTTATTCACGAGTTTTTATGAACGATTGTATACAAAAGTTTCTCAAAATTTATCAAAGTAGATTTCTCATTAAAAATAACAAAAACGACAAAAAATACTTCCCCATGAAGTTGAATTCTGCAGCTGATATCGATCCAACAATTTTGTTATTTGAATACAATGAACATTATGTGACACAAGAGAAAGTCAATATAGTCCAATTATCGAAATAAGACATTGGAAATGATTTCCAATTCCTTGTTTATAGTTATCGCTTTGTAATTTGTGGCTTCCACAAGCGAGAAACAGATAGGTTGTATTAGTTCGTATCATCAATACTTCTGTTTAACTACAATTATCTGTTCTCAAATCATTTGTAAGGGTGTTGAAAAGCAGATATTTCACAAGAAAGATATTATCCTACAAAGTGAACTATTAAAAGTATATTAAAAGATAATATTCGTCACCAGCTTATATCTACTATATAGCAGTGATTGGAAAGGCCCACACGATTTGTTTTACGCCGATATTATTACATATTTTGTGAATGTCAGTTATCATATTTTGGAATGATCCCGTTGGCCATAGTTTAAATACTGAACGAGTTATATTTCCCATCACCTAATACCGTCGAGAAAGATATGAAATCAAGAATTCTCCATCCAGATTTACGTGAATTGTAGGACAAACTAGTCTCTTTATCCTTGTGATAACAACCATTATAGGAGAAGGAACATTAACTTTAAACCAGTCGTACTCTTTTCAAAAATTGACCATTCAGCTCATGGTTGAAGGAGTTGGTTTGGTTTTATTGCATGAAAACAATTATAGGTTATTTAATGGCAAATAAAATTTAAGTTTAACATAAATACAGTTTAAATGTCAAAGACGTTTCTATTTCAAACAATTCAGTTCAGCGTAAATACGCCGTTTGAAATGTCAAAAACAGCTCTATATCAAACACTTCAGTTTAGCATAAATACAGTTTTTGTTTACGCAGAGTTGAATTTAAGAATAATTCTATTCAAACAATTCAGTTTAGCATAAGTACACTGTTTAATTCTATTTAAGAAATAGATAGGACCCTCTCAGGTTCTTCCACTCCAGTTGAGTGAGAACCTGGGAACAATGAAAACAAAAGGGTACTTTGCATATCCCAAAGCTCCAATGTTACTGAATCTTCCCCATCAGATTGTTATGTGTCATATCCAGGTCACTTGTTGTGGGGTCTTACCCCTCTGCAGAGTTGCAGTTGGGGGATTATGCTGTGCCAGCCGACTGGGCCACATACTGCAGCCCCAGCCGACTGGACCACATTGTGCAGCCCCAGCCGACTGGACCACATTCTGCTCTTGGTGGAAGGGTTTAGTAAATACGTTCAGAAATATTGATAAAAATCATCTAACTGCAGTAATTTAAAAATAAATAATCAAGTTTTTATTATGTCATTTGTGAAACATGTTTTATTACGGCACATACGCCTTATGTCATTTTAGATTACATTCTATTCCTAAGAGGCCATCCCTTTTATTATCGAATAAACCCATTTTTCAAAATTTTTCAATTTTTATATTTTTACTATTTTGGTAATCTCTCAGGAACAGCTGCTTTCAGTATGTGTTAACCGTAAATCAGTTACAATTATAAGAGTTGACTCGATGGGGTTTTCGTTTTTATTGTTCTGATTTTCACAATATTCAAGTGAATGCAAAGTTAAAAAGAAAATTGGTTCCTTATTCACAGCAATAAAAAGAGTTGATTACGAAACATTATATTTTCTCTCACTATCCTTTTGTTATTTTGTTCTCATATCTGAATTTAGAATCCTCAAGGAAATCCTGCGATAAGGAAAATATTAAAACCATTAATCGAAAGAACATATATTTTTAAGCTAATAAAAACATTTGCTTGGAATAAAACTTTGCTGTCTCGTGAAATAAAATTAAACTATACGTTTCCATAAGAAGAGTGAGAAATAAAGAGTCAACTTTCGAAGCCAAGTTTTAAAGTTATATCGCTAAAATATTTCAAAGCACACGTGAAATGTATCTAACTGACAAAGTATTACTTTTGATTAATTGAATCTCTAAATAAAAAATCCCCACACAAAAATAGAAAAAAAGTAAACATGAAAATACCTGAATTAGATAAGTCAATTCCTTGACTTTTCTGTAAGTCTATCACATATATATATATATATATATATATATATATATATATATATATATATATATGTGTGTGTGTGTGTATATATATATATGTGTGTGTATGTGTGTGTATGTGTATGTGTGTGTGTGTCTGTGTGTGTATATATATATATATATATAGAGAGAGAGAGAGATGAAGAATGAAATCATATATATATTTGGTACATGAGAATTTATATAAAGAAATGGATAATGGAATCATTGGTAAAAAATCCATTTTTATATAAATAATCAGTTCTTTTTCAAACAATTCAGCTTAGCACGAATACACAAGTTAATTGTCAAAAACATTTCTATTGCAAGCTATTCAATTTAGTCAAACAGTTCTAATTTAAACAATTCAATTTAGCGAAAGTAGAGTTTCAATGTCAAAAAATAGTTCTATTTTGAGCAATTCAGTTTTGCATAAGTACACAGTTTAAATGACAAAACAGATCAGTTTAGTATAAATACGTAGTTTAAATGCAAAAATATTAAATTTAAAACTACAGTAAAGTTCTATTTGACCGATAGATAGGACCCTATCTGCTGCTACCACTCCGGGCCAGAGTGGACCTGTGAATGATAGCAAAGAAGAGGTACTCCGCATTCCCCAAAGCTCTGGCATTACTAGAACCTCACCATCAGATTGTTTAGTGTCATATCCAGGACACTCGTTTGGGAGGGGTATTCCCCTCTGCAGAGATGCAATCGGTGTATTTTCCAGTTGCAGAGATGTAGTCGGTGTATTCTACAGCGGCAACCAACTGGGAAGCGTTGAAGAAACGTTGTAGTTATACTATTTAACCTATCGCTAGGGAGACCAAGCAGTTCCTGAAGGTATTAATACGAAAGTGAATTTTATAGCACGACAGGAGTTAGAACTTACGAAGAACGATGTCGCCGTTCATCACATTAGCGACTACACCATGGGAACTTCCCTTCCCTTGTTCCACTAATAAGTGTTTCTAATCAGTTCGTTGTATGAACGACGAATGACAAAGAAAACAGTCTGAGGTGGTAGCATACTTCTGTTTGAAAGAATTGTTCAAGAAAAAAGTAAACTTTGTTTAATGGAATGCCTCATTAGATTAGGATAAAAACGCAGTTAGAGATATATCATAAACTATTTATACAATTTTACTTCTGCTATGCTGTGACAATAATTCTATGGCGTTGTTACTCATGACTGTAATAAACGTGTTTTAAAGACTAACGTCTGCAGGTAGCAACAGCAAATGACTGATTGCCTTCCTGATTGATGAAAGGAAAAGATAAAGAAAAATTTCATATATAGGAACGTTCGTGGTTTATTTAATTTCTTTGTTTAATAACTTAGACGGTAGATATTAAAAAAACTGTTGCCAGTCACTAACTATTCAAGTGGGAATTCGCGAGTCTCCCACATTCAAATGGACCGTTTTTTGTTACATTGGAATTGACACGTATCGAATCATTAGCGTTTGTACTTTCACAGTTATAGCAACGGTCTTTCTCGGACGACAGTTTCCAGGTTCAAATTCCCGATTTTTATCGGGGTTCTTATCCGTTACTGTTTGTGCTTCGTGTAACCCACTCTCATCACCACTCAGAAGACTGATTGGCCAATATTTTAATTATTTAAGCACTTCAACGTAACTGTCTTGGTTATAGGGTGCCAAACATAACGTATAGGTTGTTAGCGGAAATCTTCTTACATTTGACCTTCCTGTTCGAAGTATATCTCAACTTGTCTCTCCTCCGGTTGTTGGCTTATTTTTTTTTTATCAATTGGCACGATGTAACCACTTAATTTTCGCAGTCACTGCTTTCAATGCACTCGGTTATATTATTACACAAGGTATAGATTAATCTGGGGAAAATTTACTATAATATAAAGCGTAAAGTATTTAAAAATACTTTTTGACTATTTTGTAGACAACAAGATTTCAATATTTCTACCACCATAAACATACATGTGGAATCTTAATGAGCACACAGCAACCTAACAGTAATTGTCTTTCTGTTACCAATCATTATTTAGAATCTCTGGAGTTTACGTATAATTTAGTTTGTGAAACTTTCAAATGGTTTCACGCGCTGAAAGAATAACTATGAGAGTATTGCTTTTACTAAATTAAGTAGTAATATCAATTAATGTCTTTTTTTGTTTTGGTTTTAATGTTTACTTCAATATTCCATTAACTTTTCTTTTGATTTGCTACTCAATTTCGTCGTCTGCATTGTGAGATGATCTCCACTCTTTTTAGTGGTCTGTCACAATGAAGACTCGCCTTTTGAGTCTCTGGTGTTTTCCCATTGGCCACACATGTCTATTATGTGAATGAAATAATTTCATTTGATTCCACAAGATTTTTTAGATTAATTTACATTAGCCTTGCAAAGCGTTTTGAAATAATTCGACCAAAACTCAAACAGCATCGTGTTTAGTCAAAAGAAAATCTATATTAATAATGAGGAATTATTCATCTCCTTTCTTTTTATAGACAACCAAATTGTTTTATAAACAACTGATGAATTATGTATGCATAAATATTTGACTCAGAGGAAGATTGTAATTATTTACTACGTGAGAAGAATTGTTTTCTTCAATCAAATATAAATAAGTTCATTTGTAGGTTTTCAGACTAAGATGACAAAATAGGGTTCGTGTTTACTTAGTTATTGGAATCCAGACCATGACAAATATAGCTATTAACTTTGCAACATAGCCATACATGATTATGGGAAACGTACATAGAATGTTCATAACATATATACATAGAACATAGGAATCCCGAAACACGAAAAACACTTACGACTTCTTAGTTCAGGTACGAAACTTTTTATTACCTTTAAGTTAAAAGGTTTTTCGACATATGGAGAGAGATACACATTCGTTCTATTTTGGCTTTTCCATCTGCCCCCACCCAACACGTGTGGAACCCAACACAAGGTCACTGAAGCTAGCGAAAGTCACCCTTCTTCTTCGGACCGCAAGACTCAACTAACTGACTTTCTTCAAAATCCCTAAAATCCTCCGCGCGTGCTTCCGGTGCATGACGTAATTCACATCCCCAAGTCACAATTTTCTATCTGGGATTTTTATTTTGACATCTGTGAACGACGTATCCTCCCCGCGTGCGCGTTAACTCCTGCGCTCAAGTCTGCACTTAACTAACACATGTGCTGAGCCGAAAGGTTCTCTGCCTAACTAAACCCAAAGGCAAGATATATAAAACGAAATCCCTCGGCCATTATATTACAACTTGACAAAACTTCAAATGTCATTCAATTGAATATATAAAAAGTTTCTCACCAAAAATATTTTCAAGATGAAGTATAACTCAATAAAACAATATAAAATAAATTAGAAGGAAATATAATTATAATTGTAGTAAAACATTTTTTCAGATGCAGATTTCCTGTTATTATAATAATAATTTTTGTAGTGAATTTGAATTAATAGCAAGTATTGAAAAATGACAAACATAACTCTTCTTAAACAACGTGTATATTTCCGTTAAAACAATCATTTCCACATTATGAATTTTACTAGCAGGCTCTGCTAAATTAAAAACTGATTTCTAACCAGCTGTAAACGTGTTAAAACTACTCAATACTCGTATCATTCGGATCCTAACAAAAGGCACGGAGAAATAGCAAGATGGGGACTACACAAAGATTGTTCGTGCTGTTTTGAACAAATGTAGAAAGCGGTATTTATCCGTGCCTCTCACAAGAAATGATTTGACTCTGGGTCTTTTCAATAGGGGGGTCTAAGAGGGGGATATTCGGATTATGCTGGCTATAGGTTTATTAGGTGCAGTGTGAGCAAGGGGCCATGATGGACTTGGGCTCACTAAGTGCAATGTGAGTTCGGCACGTATGCCTGTTCATAGACCTAACCAGACCAGAAGATCTGGTGCTTTGCTTTGCTTGTCATTGATCGTTGGTCCACCCGAAGTAGGGGGCCAAAAGTCCACGGAAAGCGATGGACTAATACAAAAAGTAATGAACAACAAAACAATTGTACGACCGCTTTCTCGTAAGATGAGAACAATATTCAGGTTATTGATAGGATAGGAAATGAGGACGAATTCCCACCGACATTTTGCCAAAAACTCTTTATATGTGCGCAAAATTCTTAACCATCAGCAAAAACCTACATTTATCAGCTCTGTACGAACCACAGTATGATCCCTGACTCTCTCTCCCTCTCTCTCTCTCTCTCACTCGACATCTATACTAATTATCCATCGCTCCTGAAGACTGTAACCCATGTCCCTATAGAGTTGACGTAAGACATAGCCGGTCAGTCAATATTGGCGAATCTTTGTGCACAAGACCATTAAAAACGTCCCTTTTGAGTTCATTCTTACCTCTCAAGCATTGCTTTATTAGAGTGTATTTGCTGGTAAGCAAATGGCCGTACAGCTTCTGTATTTTTCAGAGAAGTTTTATAATCGATAGAAGACACGACGGGGAGAAAACATTTTTAGGTTTTATTCAGAATACAGCTATTTGCCGGACACTCCACGTACGCCAGGGTACGGCACAAGGCGTTTTTATTGTAGGTACCAGGTGCAGGACTGGTGTCAACACATACCTAGCTGTTTCAAAAAATACCTTGGTTTCCGTCGGTATTCCACTAAAAAGGGACTCAGGTGCCAGCGATAAACCGAGCCCTGCAGAAGCAGTTGAGAGCGTTTGGGGATGGTCACCCAAGGCTCAATAAATGTCGGTCTCAGAGACGTGGCCTGAGTACTAGGCTTCCGTGGCACCCATATCAGACCTGAACAAATCTAGTCAATTTTGTTCAACATATATAAAGGTGTTAGTAAAACAGGCATAATTTATAGTCAGGATCAATCCATTCTAAAAAAGAAAGGAGGAGGAGAGTTATGTTCACTAAAAGGTAACGGTTCAAGGATTTGTTCAACGTGCTGCGTTCTTTTGTAGTTTCCAACTCGCTTTTTCCCTTGCAGTTTATAAGTTTCCGTATCGTACATCGTACATAGATTGAAAGAATCCTCGTTTCATTTTATTGGATAAATCAACTTTACATAAACTCGACAACCTGTCAATAAAATTCTACGCCGTTGCTTGGCATATGTTGGCATCATTTTCAGTAAATAAGATACTGGATGCCGACGTATGTGAACTGCTATATTAATTGTAAAGGCTTGTTGTCCCTTAAAGTGGAGGTAGCACCTTTTTCTTTAAAATATATCAACTCGGTTTAACTTGCATTCTCGGAGAGGCCGATAATTCCTGTTACTGTTATGAAATAGCCGAGGGATTTCGGTTCATGCCTTTGAGTTTAGTTAGGCTGAGAACCTTTCGGCTCAACACATGGGTTGGTTGGGTTTAAGATTGAAGCAGGTGTTATCGCGGGTGCGCGCGAGCGGATGGAAGTGTCACTCAGATGTCATAACAGTCCGAGACGATACTGGGTGACAGGGTGCGGGTGACGTCATGCACCGGAAGCACGCGGAAGTTTGTGTGAGAATTTGAAGAAAATAAGAGTCGGGTTTTAGACGTCAAACGAGAAGGATCGATGTTGGAGCTCGCAGGCGCGAGGCGAACGTGCGCCCGATGGGGGCCGCTCAAGTTGGAGGCCAAATGAATAAGACAGCATAGAAGATTGTGTCTCTCCTCCTTACGTCGAAACCTTTAACTAAAAGTTAATAAAAAGGTTTCGTACCTGAACAAGAAGTAGTTACGTGTTTTTGAGATTCCTGTTCTTTGTATATTCTATCGTTATGAACATTACATGTCTATTTTGCACATGGCTATATTCGTGTATATGGCTACGCAACAACATGCCTTAGACTATTCAGTTGAGATTCTCCTTAGACAGGTGGTTTTAGGAGAATTAGTAGGTCACATTCTAGTCAGCATCTGACATAATTTCTACGGGATATCGTGTGCTTTAAGCCCATTTCAGTTTGAAACAATTGTCTTTTATTAGATCAATCGATGTTCGACGTATGTCATCTAGGCAGTGTATAAACAAATGTAGTGCTAATGTATTTATTACAAAGATTCCGGCGACTATGTCGGCCGAAAAAGTCTGTCTCCATCACATGAGTGAACCATTGCTTTCATCTCTTTGTAAAGATTGTGAAAAGAACTACTTTGGGAAGATCATATCCAATAGTATTTGTTACATCTTTTCTCTGTGTATGGATTCGAATGCCTTCGGAGAAATCGACAAACTAGTGTTGCTTCGAGATTCTTTCCTCGAACTCTTTCAATGATTAGACTGATTGTCAGCATCTGTGAGGTTGTGAAACGATTTCTTCGGAAGCAGTTATGGTTTTTTGAAGAATTTTATCGATTTTGAGTCGGATACGGTTGAAAAGCAAAGCAATAGAAAAACCTTAATAGATATTGCAGTAAGAATTAAACTTTTGTAGTTCTTAATGACAATAAGTTTCCATTTCTTAAGGAAGGGAATATACAACCTTTCGTCTATATCCCCATTGAGTTTTGATTCAAGATTGCGTTGCATAGTCGGGGAAAGAGGGTCGTCAAATTTTCTTGTCTTTAAAATTTCATAGTGTATTTACTTGAGGCCTTATGCTTTTTTATTTATATTTTCAAAAATTCTACATCAACTTATTTCTCCGTAAGACGACTTTTATGGTCATTATTGATTTTATAGATTGGTTTATCAGTTATTTCAGAAGGGTTTCCGATTGCATTCTTGAAATTAGTCCACAGTTTTAACCATTTTCCTTTAAAAAATTGGACTTTACGCATGAAAAATCTTTTAGACGTTTGCCATTTCTATTTGAGAAGTTGTATAAGCAAAATTTATTATTTTTTATCTTTGACTATTCGATCATTTCTGTCTCTTCCTATGATTGGAACGTTATATTAGGGAACGTGTCGACCTAGGGAAGAAAAAACATTAAAGAACGTGGTTATATGTATTTCATCATTGGTATTAGTGGGGCAGTATCAAGAGTCGATTGTTGTACGGGGGTTGCTATGAAATGTTGCACAGATAATTCTTGTTTGAGGCCTCCCGATGCTACCTAGTGATTTTAAGGCACAAGGACAGAGAAATATTCCTATACTTCCTATGTATGAGAGCACTGACGGAGTGTCCAGCTATTACAGATGGCATGGAATTGTAATTCTAGTTCATCTGGTTGATGTCTATGTTCTCTGGTGGTAGGTTCATTGTGTTGAAGGTCCTAACGTTAAATGTTACTACGTTAAAAATGTTTCTTTCATCAAAGTAAGTTGTGTTTGGGTTCTGTAGCTTATTTCTTGAACATTGGGGCAACAGCTCAAAGCTCATCAGAAGGTGCCCCTTATTTACCTTGGTGAGTGGTGTTGCATTTTGAATGTACAATTTCTTTCGTTGTTTTTTCTCATAAATAAAGGCCACACAAAATGAGCAATATCTGTAGTTTCCTGATTGAACTATTTAATGAAGACAGTTGAAATATGATTTTTTTTTTCGTCCAGCCTTAGATGAAGCTCTTCATTGAACCAAATTTGGATTCATCCTACTTGTTTCCTTTGCACCATACTGTATCCATTCTAATATACATGTCTCGTTTGCCAAACACTTTCCTCCATCAGCGACTATCATCCTGTGACAAGTCGTGGCAAGATGTCGGAGTAGATATGGAGATGTGGGGAAAACCCCCACCTTTTGCTTTCTTTAAGTTTCAAATTCCAATTGTTCCATCTTAGTTTGATAGGTTAGATGAGGGATTATCTCATTTTATCATTTGGCTTAGATGCAGAAATTCTGGGGAAAATAATTCGGTCTTTTCTGATGCAGATGAAATCATTTTATATATTTTGATGGAATTTCTTTTATTTATACATACTTTCAAACTTTTAGGCGTCTTTATTCACTTTTTTCAAAATGGAAGTTGCGGAAAGAGAATAATAGTAAAGTTAGCATGTATTTACGACTGTTAAATTGTGTAGGTTTAAAATATTCATAAGTCCACAATTGTAGGGTTGGTCTTACATCCTGGTAAATTTCTCTTCTTTACCCGTTATACTGTGCCCATTATTTAGATATGCTTCCTTTATTAATACTCAGTTTAACATCCAACACAGGTTCTACTTTTTTTATTAATATTATTGGGGATATGGACGAATTACATATTTTTTCGATGTTTTAAGCAATGGACTATTCCTTTCTTTACCGTATAGGGATGATAGAAGTTAACATTGTGGTACTGTCCAGTGAAGGTGGGCTTGCAATACACAGATGACCTGAATCCTTGCTCTATGTGTGTTACTAATACATCGAGGAGGGATAATTTTTTATCTTGCTCTTTATCCATAGTGAACTGTATTTATGGTTGGATTCAGTTCACGTGCTCAAATAATGCCTGAAAATCTACCTGATGGGGCCAGAGAATGAATGTGTCATCTACGTATATAAGCCACATAGATGGCTTTAGTGATGCAGATCCTAATGCCATTTC
The DNA here is from genome assembly GCA_963585895.1 of Sepioteuthis lessoniana. Lineage (NCBI taxonomy): Eukaryota > Metazoa > Mollusca > Cephalopoda > Myopsida > Loliginidae > Sepioteuthis > Sepioteuthis lessoniana. The sequence goes on from OY757912.1 coordinate 102,474,149, forward strand.
TCGAAGTATTCCATGTATATGTTAGCCAATACTGGTGACAATGGCGAGTCGTAGCCAGCCCACCTCCTTGTCGATATATATCAGATCCCAACCCCAAGTAAGTTGTCTCTACACAGAAAGTCAACATTTCCATTAGATTATCGATCGGGATACAAGTGCGTTCTTCCAGCGAGGGATCTTCAGTCAGTTTATCACATACTAAAGCAAGTGTCTCATCAGTAGGTACCTTTGTAAACACACTTACTACATCCATGTAGCTTCCTAAGTTCGACAACCACCTGAAGAAAGCCGGAGGACATATCTGCGGAAACGTTGTTGAAATAACGATATGAGATGAAGACGATAGTCCGAAAAACCTTAATTTTATCAATCATCAAACTTCATAAAAAAAAGTCAGACAACTAATATTCATTAAGTTGTAAAATAATTTACATTTCACATTTACTTGGTTGATAATTATCAAATATGCAGGTTTTCAAAGACTAAAGCTGACTGCATTAATAAGGTAAACACTTGTAGGTGAGTGAAAGTATTTTTGCTATTTATGGACCCCGACTATTTTACGTTGAGTTTATGTATATTGAAAATAAGGGTTTAGTAGTTAGGCTTCTCCACAAGTTTAATGTTGAAGTTTAGAATTAAGGTAGAATAAGCACATGGATAAAACAAATGAATAAGGCCAGTGAAATAAATGAGTGAAGATATGAAACAAATAATGGTTGTAAAACGGCGTGGACAAAATGAACATTTAAAACAAGGCGACAAACAAAAACAAATTTATATACTAAAACAATAAAATCTTCCATTGATACATAAAAATATTACTGACTCATCTAACGAAATAATAGTGTGTGTATGTGTGTGTGCTCGTGTGTGTGTGTGTGTGTGTAACCAGGCAGTTTTTCAGAGACGGGAAAGCATCTCATAGTCCTTGTAGATGAATGTCTGCGAGGCCCATTCATGGTGTTGCTACTGTGGAGAAATTTGGTAAAAGAGAAAGAGGGTCCTTGAAGACGACGTATTTATAGAAAATATGTGTCTTGTAAGTGGCTCAAAGACGCAGGACTTGAATTTACGCGCGCCGACGTAGTTGTAAGCATATCACGTGGTCCTCCTGGCCAATGGTTTCCCGAGACTGAATATTGAGCGTCCGCCATCTTTGTGGAAACAAGTTGCATACCCCCCAAAATAATTTATAGGAGTCTAAAGTCCTATACACTTTTAGAAATATGACGAGTATACCAATGGCCGGAGCAGTCAGTCAAAACTCCAAAGTCAGCGAGGTCGAAAAATACTAGAGGGTCATTCAAAATTTGAAGACATATTGATCATGTTCTCGATGTGTAGGGGATCATCCAGAACGAGTGCTTGCCACTGGACCAGAAGATAAGTCAGAATGTCCACAACGAAGTATTCTTGTGTATGATTAACTCAGTGTTCAAAAAGAGGCGAGAGCTTTGGCAGGACAAATTTTGGTCGCTTCATTATAATTGTGCCTCTATTCACCATACCCTGAGCATCCGGTAATTCCTGACCTAGAAAAGCATCGACCAAATGGTATAACCTCCTACTAACCTACTCCCTGGGACATTTTCCCTTTTCCGCATGTTCAAGAGGATTATCAACTTCACATATTTTGAAAGCCTTGTGGCTATCAAAAAGGCCGTAACAAAGGAGCTAAGAGGCATCCCAGAAGAATCATTCGAGCAGTGCACAGAAACTTGGCAGAGAAGTACGGGAAAGTACACTAGAAGCTTTGGGAATTACTAAGAAAGGGAAATCATGTGGTTCCTTGTTTGGAATTAAATTGTTTTTGACACCAGTCTTGTTACATTTCCGGGTCACCTCATATAAAACGTGCTTCCTGCATTGGGTATTGTTTTGTTTTGCTTTTAATGGCATATAAACCTTTGTAGGTTATTTAATATCAATCTCAGCGTTGTAGAAGAACAATAAAGGTACAGTTTAACTTATAGCTTGGGGTAATAAGGGGTTCATGCCTTTTCCTATGGTATTAATCCGAAAGTGAACGTAACAGCGGGACTGGAATTTAAACTCACTAACTATGAAGTCTCCGGCAGACAAGTTGGCTACTACTCCACAGAAACTTCCCATAACTTCCTACTTTAACTCTTGGGAAAAAATCGTAAACTTTGATCTTGGTATTAAAACAAGGATTGCTTTTAATGGCATACATTTTTCACTTTAAAATATCTAATATACTTGACTTGAGAGAGTTAAGAAATGTTGTCACTCGGTCAATAATGAAGGCCATCACTTATATTTGAGTAAAAAATTCACAAAGAGTAAAATAAAATTAATTATATTTCTATTTTTCTATATTCTGAAATAACCTCCGGGTTCTGTGACAATTAATTAGTTTCGAATTGAATCAGTTTTTCTTTCTTTCCCTCTTTTTTCCGTGAATACACCGGGAAAGAATTGAGTAAATATTCGTTAAAGTGAAATAACATCTAAAACTGATTAATCCAACATAAATAATTGACAAAATCAATTATAAAACGACGAAGTCCATTACAGTTAATTAATTTAATGTCTAGAATTGAATGCCTGGTAGGAATTGTAGCGTGACCAAGGAAAAAATCTTTATATGAAAGAAGTGAGAGCAGTACAGTTGGCATATGCGATAATTCATAATAAGCACATATAATCATATATAATCACATATGGCTTGATTATAATAATGTTTGAGTCCCCTAAATAAGTATTTGTCCTGTAACTTACCGATGTGATTAAGCATTGAAAGTTACGGAAATATTATAAACGAGAGGTCGCTGGGTGCGATCAGATAAGTAATAAATAAGGCCTGCATTTGGATAAGAGACAAGTCGAGAAAGTAGAAAATCTCATCCAATACAAAGATGTAATAAGATATGATTAATCTAACACCTTGAAAAACAGCAATTACTCAAAAGTGGGTGAAATCATCTAATTCCATCGAACATCTCATTGGTCACGGAGTCTCTTCCTGTCATACAGCTCACAGAAGGCGGTAGAAGAAGCTACCATAGCAGCGTCAAACTCTTTTATGAACTTTTCTTATTTACATTTTCTCTTTCTTTTTTTTTTTTCATGACTATTCTATTATATCAATTAATGTTCGATTTCATGTCATTTATTTCCTTTTCTCTTGGTTTGGTTAAGTTTGAAGTCGGTCTATGATCTCTTTTCAATCATCATTTTGCTATTTTGACACAATTTTTGAGCAGGTTTTCTTCATGCCCTCATCTTTGCTGATGTTCTTTCAAATAAAGTCTTTTTTTTTTCATGTCCAACTGTTTTGCAATTTGAACCGTAAACCGACGATCAAACTACGCCAACTACCTCACTCGCTTGAAACTAAGCTCAATCCTGTTTGTTGAATGTCTTCTATCTTAGAGCAAACTTTTACCTCCATGCACACCCCCTTTTGAATATCTTCTGCCACTCCCAAAAACGTAAACATGATAGACAGGTGATAATCTCCGTACACTAGGTTAAACACTTTAAGTGCGTGTGATGAACTTTTTTTCTGAATAGACAAAAGTGCCAGGATTATTCTTTGCTTGGTATCCATCGCTGTTCTACAGTACTCATAGCGGAATGACAGAGAAAGATAGAGTGTAAGCAGAAGAATATGAAAAAAATGGAATGGTTTCAGAAAGCTAACATTTCAGCTGCAGTCTTCCAAGATATCATGCTACATGATTATACAGACCTTTTATCCCTCTGTCACCAGTAATCCACACGGCACGTCCTGCCCCTTTACTTTTACGTCTGACCTCTTATTTCAATTATTAAAATACGAGCAAAACTATTTGATAATTTTTCTCTTCGCGAGTTTTGCACACTAATTTTACCGGGTGATTTTTCACTCGAGTTTTATGAACATCGTCTCCTCAAATTCCCTGAAGTCTTCTGATTTGTTTTATGATTTGGATGATCTCGATTATTCCTCTGAGCGGTAGTTCTCTCAATAACATTTTCCAAGTATTTGAGGGCAGTTCAAAAGACACATATCAAAATTGCTATTACTCTCAACTTCACGTTCCAGGTATTTGTCTTTTTCACTTTTTATTTTTCTATGATCCGATGGGACATGAAAATTTACAAACTACCAACTTATTTTCTTCTTGTTATTTAATCGTAGGTCTTTTATTATTGTCGGGAATGTATACCAAAATCCCTGGAAATTATCCAGTTCCATTCTTTATGTATTTACCTAACGCCTTCCACTTTCCATAAGAGAAGGTCGATTTTTTAGCGGAAGCGTTTTTGGTAAAAATTTAGAATGAATGAACGTTTGCAGGGCCAAGGTTAAGGAACAGTCTGCCCTACTATTTACAAATTGCTAGTAGTGAACAGATGGATTAGTATTTTTTTAATGGTATTAGCACGATGCGAAATTCAAAAAGCATCGTTCAGAAATCGAACTCGTGTCATTGTCTATATTTCCGAGGCCAATAACCAACGATTTGTAGTTTTAAACATTTGCTTGTTTCTTACATTAGATATAGTGTTTTATTTCACTACTACTTGTACTGATACAGTTACAACTAATTATGAAAATGATAATCATTGACATAATACTTTACTGATATCTATCAAATTATTAAAAAAAAAAAAACAAGTGAGCTGCCATCTTTGACATGAATCTGTACGGAAATAGTTCATATGATATCAAAGAATTAAAAAAAAATAAAACAACACAAATTTGTGTGAGACAATCGTGGTAAGTTAAAAAGCACTTAGCTTAGATATAATCGTTTAAAAAAAAATGACGACTTCAGTTCATGATCTATAAAACGCTATCTTTTTAACAAAGTTATATATTTTTATATATATGAAACTAAATACCATTTTTTGTCTACTGTAGGGTATCCAACTAAATACCTTTTTAAGCGAATATAAAATACTCGAATGTTGAGCAAATGTGAAAGATTACTCTTTGTCGAGTTTGTGTACATATGTTTGGTTTGGCTTGGTTTATTTGTTTAATGGCATATCAACTCTTTTTAGATTATTCAATGCCAAATCCATTCTCCTAGAAGAACAGCAGTGGTACTATTTAACCCATAGCTGGGAGGATAAAAGGGGTTCATACCTTTCACAAGGGTATTTGCCCGAAAGTGAACGTAACAGCGCGACTGGAGCACGGACTCGCTTACTACGATTCCGCAGTCCAACGCTTTAACCATTACACCACGAGGACCACCCCCGTGTACATATGTGTACTGTTAACAGCAGTAGAGTAAACTAAATTAAGATACCCGGTAAGGATAAATTGCACAACTCACTGAGGCTGTCATTTTAACGAGCGTGAAGAACTGAGTTGATTGGACAAAAACGAAACAGATTTCAATCCCGATGAGATTCCAACTAACATTCAATTCTGTGTCTGGGAAGCTGACTTCTATATACTTGATGTTGTAGAAACTTATCTACTCAAACTTCTGTTTTATTTTTTTTTTTGTTTTTTTTTATGTCTCAAAAATTAGATTATTCTATACTGGAGTCAGTCGATCAGTTATGGTATTCAGTTATAGCTCGAACATAAATTCATCTTCACGATCATTTTAAACGGGCAAACACTACACTATTCCAAAGAAATCTATTCTATGAACATGACAGATATTAACAGTGCGTGTCAGAGAAAACCTGTGATTGATACCAACGAATGAGTGCCAACATTGTCCTAAAAATCAGGAATGGGAATCTCATCACTGGATCCATTTTATTATCATAGAGAGGAAACACTTTTTGTGTGTGAGAAGTGGATTTATACGACTTCGGGTCATACAGCCGGCCTATACAAAGCCCTGACAGTCCAGTCGGCTGGGCATGTAGAATATGCCCAGTGCATCTATGCAGAGGGGTAAAACGTCACAAACTCGTATCCTTGATAAGACACTGAATTGTATCTGATGGTGAGGCTCCACTTTTGATGCATTAGGTAATTTGGAGTACCCCATTATTCCCATTACTCCCAGGTTAACTCTGAATTGGAGTAGTAGTACCTTTTAAGATCCCATCTGAGTCAGATACGAAGGTCAAACCATTTAACTGAGAGCTAATTAATGACTTACGTTAAATTGAATTGTTAGTGTTACACCAGTACTTGAAACCATTTAACAATGTGCGAAGAAATGAGCTCAGGCTTATTAATGTTACAAGCAATTTGGTCACAAATGATATATAGCTAATATATATGTATTTACAAGATTTGGCATTAAATAATCTACAAGGGTTGAGATGCTACAAAAGCCAACAAACCAACTAGACAAGTTCAGAAAATGCTTTCGCATTTTCGCATATATTATTCATTTATTGTGGTCTTAAAAATCAACAAGCCTTTAATGAATATACAAAAGAAACATTATTTTTCAACAATATATATATATATATATATATATATATATATATATATATATATATATATAAGAGAGAGAGACACAGAGAGAGACAGAGAGAGACAGAGAGATAGAGAGATTGATAACAAGGTAATCCAAGGAGAAGGAGAGATTTAGTGCGAAATAAAGTCGTCACTATAGCGTTTCAGTTCTAATGAATCAGGACTGTGAGCGATGATATTACTGATGCTAAATCAACGATGGATGATTAAAAGTACAAAATACAAAAACCTACGGAAAATTTGTATAACAAGAAAAACTTGGCCGTTTAATTTGTGAGTCAGCGTTTGTTTGTTTTTAAATTACGTCATTTGACTTATCAGAAATATTGTGTAGAATGTACGTTTAGTTTTTTTATCGAGAAAGATTTCGAAGCAAAAGGAGGAAAAAAATTTAAAAAAATAAGATAAAAAGAAAAAGAGAAAGTATAAAATGATATATGTGGAATATATTTACAAAAGATGAAATATATTGTAGTTATTTAAAATAGATTTGCTCAAGTAAAGAGAAATATTATGAAAGCCCGGACGAGTATTTACGGAATTACAGAGTGAAGTAGCACCGGCCTCAATAATTAGTATAAGTCTTTTATTATGAATGTAAATGTGAATCTTTGCAGAATTGAAATTGAAGCTATGATTAGAGTGAGAAATGTGTTGAAATAAAGCATTGATTAAGTTAACAATTCTTATGCCTATTTTGTGTTATTTCAAGTGAACATGAAGTTTCCGAGATATTTCACCAATATATTTTAATTTACAATACTTACAAGGGATACCTGTGTCTGAAAATATGTTGCGTTGGGGGCTTGAGTGTACTAAATCGCAGATAGTTTTAGAGGGTAAAATGGTAGTTTTGATATGAAGTTTATTTAAACTATTTATTATGCTGCTGAAAGAAGAATTGTTTGGCAAAGTTATGAATCTATAGGGGAATATAGTTTTCTAAGAATGTAAGTAGGCATTAGTTCGAGGTTGATTCTTATTGTGTATTTTGAGGGCTTTAGGTTTCGCAAAGTGTATAAAAGATTTGGGGGAGAGAAGTTTAAGGGAGGATTTTTCTATGTGGTGGAATTCATCATTTAAATATTTCGAGGAACGAATGCGTAGAGCTCTGAGATAAAAAAAAAAACAAAAAACAAAAAAAAACTATGGTGATACATCTTTTGTTGCTGTTGAAAATAATGAAAACACTTCTTTATTTTCTTTTAAACGGTATATATATTGTTAAATTTTACATATTATACGTAGCATACAAAAACAATATATATATATATATATATATATATATATATATATATATATATATATATATATATATATGTGTGTGTGTGTGTGTTTGTGTGTCTATGTCTGTGTGTGTGTCTGTGTGTTTTCTAAAAGCATCCAACATGAGCAGAATATGACAAAACATCATTTATGCGGAGTTTCAGGAATAAATTCAGAATTTTTCTTCTAAACAGGTTGACATACCAAGGATAAAGATCCCAATTAGCTCAACTACTTTGACCTATACTTGAAGGAGACGAGCGCTATTTCGTCCAGGATTTGAACTCAGATGTCCATTTCCTATCATGACTTCACCGTTATATATAAAGTAAAATATTGTTTATACGAATATATAACTAAATAGTAAAATATAAATAGTAAAATATAAGTGCATTTTGATATTAGTTTTGAATAATACATACACAGTATTGAACAAAATCAAAAACAGGCAGTATATATATATATGTGTGTGTGTGTGTGTGTTTGTGCAAAATTTATTTTGGGTTGTTCAAATCCACTTGTATATTGTACACAAAGATACTTTTGTATAGAACTAAAAGTTGTAAAGTTGGTGACTGTAGTCGAGGGCGACCCCCTGGCTTCTTTTCAATAGCTACGACAGCGAGACGTCGGAGAGGGTGCTACCATTTTCCCTGGATTGTTCCACTTTACTTATGATACTTACCTTATAATGCTGAATCTTAAGCAGAGAGGTATCAACTACCATTTTTTAAAAGTCTTTGGTATGTCTCGACCTGGGATTGAAACCCAGTCTCCCGAACCATTGCAAACATTCTACCACAAGGCCAATTCGTTTGCTAGATAAGCATGGTTACAGTACACGTTTAGAGGAGTCCTCGCACAAAAAAACATGTTGTTGGTGTCCCCTTAATTTCTTTTACCTTCTATGATATTTTAATCTGATGAAAAGATGATTCCTCTAAGAAATTTGAACTGATTTTCACTAGTATATGAATTTACTTACCCACAACTTTCACCAGTGGAAGGATATGACACAAAATCAGAAGCCAAGGTTACACTCTTATGTATAGGTCTTTAGGCAATATAATCAAATATTTTTTTGATTATATGTTACAGGAAGAAAGGTGAATGAGCACGCATATGAACGAACGCCTCCTCTACCTGAACCGGTTTGACTCTTTTTTTTAACCTCGGCATATTCAGTGTCCTCGGTATGACGCTAAACTGCATCTGGTTACTGTCCTGATGTTAGAAGAATTTTAAGTATTCATTTATTATAAATTTTAGGTCTACTTTGACCCGACGTGGTATTACCAGTTAAGGTATCAAGTATGCGTTAAAAAGAACTTTTCTGTCATATAGTGAGGATTGGGATTTTATTATTATTGTATTACTCCTTGTAAGTTTTTAACACCAGCGCTTATTGTTAGTCTTTCATTGGATATTGAGTGCAAGGAATTCTCAAATCTACAGGACTCTCTCATAATTCAGGTCGATCTTAAAAATGTTGATGTTAGGATAAACCCGATTTGTTTTCCGGTTTTCAACTCTTTTATCCACTTTAGCAAATTATTGGGGACCGTTCCGAGTACGCCATTTACAATAGGTATCACCATCACCTTCATGTTCCAAAACTTTTTTTAGTTTTTTCGCAAGTACTTGTCTCTCAATTTCTTTTATTTTTACTCCGTGGTCCGCCGGGAGGGCAAAATCTATAGTTCGGCAGCTTCACTTTTTTTTTCGTAACTATCTCTAGGTATTGTCTGGCCAGTATTAGGTGATCCAGTTGTATTTCAAATTTTGTACGTCTCGTTCTCCAGGAAGGATTATGGTTTATGTTTATAACATTTATTCGTATGGTGAAATTTCAATCTCTTGCATAATTTCCGAAGGAGCACTTTCTGCATCCAGTCGTGTCTAGTCTTATTGTCTTTATGTGCTGCTTTTTGCATTCGCTTATTATGTGATTCCTCGTTTCTTTTCTATCACCACATAACCTTTTGTTTATTATCATTAACAATAATAGAAGTTTTAGTTCTACTAGTAGTACTGGTTTTGGTATATCTATTATTTGAAACCATGTAGTCGTGTAAAATATATTCGTATTAGATAAGAATACTTTAACAGATTAACAAATATTAACAATACTTGAAACGATTAAACCGAGTGAAAAATCACGGGAAAATTGTATACATTATTGAGAAACAAAAAGAGTGAATGGAATTGATATTGCTGCTTTTTTATTTGATTGGCATATCAACTTTCGTGAATAATTTAATGCCAAGGCTGAGTGAATGAGGATGTGTATATAGAAAGATTCTTATTGCACGTATGTGAGAGAAGTTTCTTAGATATATAAAATTTGGTGAGAGAGTTACATATTTGAGAAGAGTTCTGTACATGTGGATTTTGTGGAAGTATTAATTATTCGAAGATTTTTTTAATTTCATTTTACATTGATATTTTTGTTTTTCAATAATTATAAGCACTATTTTTTTCTCTATATTGCATTTTGAGCTCCAACCACTATTGTCATATGCGTTTTGTAGTCAATCCAGGCCATAGCTAATTTTTTTTCCGTCTGATCTTGTTCTCGTTGAGGATGCGCTCATCTATGTAAAGTAAATCTTCTGTGCCTCTGGATCCTTTGCAGCATCCTTTCTGTTCCTCAGAGAACAATCAATGGCTTGTTAGTGTGTAGTAGATCTTTACCTTATTTGTGCTGTTAATATTTTCCACATCATCATTAGGCATTTTATGGGTCTGTAGTTGTTTAGGGCAGTTCCCTTGAGGAGGTTTTTCTGTATCAATGTGATCTTTCATTTGGTTATCCATTCGAGTTCCTGTGTTCCTTGCTGGCATTTATTCATTTCTAGTGCTTGTCTGTCTTGTATGGAGGTGATTTTCTTGAACCAGAATCCATGTATTCCATCATGGCGTGGCGTTTCCCAATTTGATTTTTTTTTTGTTTTGGTTCGAGAAAATCGATGTGCATTTTCACTTCCCGACCTTCTTCGAGTCCTTCTAATTCTTTTGTCATGTTGCTTATCCATTCGGCTTTTTCCTTATGTTCTTTTCGTTGCCATATTTTTCTACAAAATTTCCGGTTTCTCTTGCATTCAGTTATTGGTATATTTTCGTGTCATCTCCCCCAATTGTTGGTAGATTCCTTTTGGCTGTTTTGGAATGTCATGTTTTGTCTATATTGTTTTACTCTTTGTCGCTATCTCTTTAATCTTCCTTCTTTCACCAGCACTTTCTTGTTTATTTCCATAAGTTGTATTGTTATGTCTTCTTGTGCTGCTTTTCCTTTTTGTCCCTACATATTCCAGCCTTTTTCATCTGTTTTATCATTTTGACTGTTTTGGTAGATTTTTTATCAGAGTTTCCAGTCGGATTTCCCATCCTGGTTTCGATTTTTTCTTTGTGCTTCTTGAGGAGATACCAATTTTCCTACAAACTAATTTCGCTCCTGCATACATTAGTTCGTACATATTATTCCTATTATTATTTTTATCGAAAAGGCTACTCAAAACATAACATTATTTTTATTACCTACCCATACGTACCACCAATAACCGTTGACAACACTATAATTATTATAATAAAAAAAGATCTTTTTAAAAAAAAGTGTAAAGTGAGATGATGATCTTAATTTTAATAATCATCATCACTCAATAAAATTAACCGCCAATCAAATCTTTTATATTCATATCAAATAAAACTTTAGCTTACAAAGCAACATATACGATGAAGACAAAATGAATCATTCCAATTTTAACAATTCTTCCCTCCTCCTAACCCACTTTTTCTTTCTCTCACCCTATTCATTTGCTTCACCCTTTCCCTACAACAGACTGCGGAAATATGTGCTTATATGTAAAGATACACGACTATATTCGCAAATATAGGTATATATGTATGCATGAGCGACAGCACAAACACAAACATACTAACATTTAAAAGATCACAAACTTAGGCATACGCGCATACACAAGGACAAAATCTCCCTTCAAACAACAAAAAAAAAAAACAACATATTAATCGGCATTTAAATAAAAAGCGTTCACTCACTCTGACGAAAGAGTAAAGCATGAAAATTAGGGTTACAGACACTACAATGTAATATATATATATATATATATATATATATATATATATATATATATATATATATGTATATAGACTGAATTTAACGAATTTTTTTTTTCTTGAATTAAGAACTAAAAATTACTACCAAACCCGTCGTAAATGTTTGATTTATCCACTTTTACACTTATTTTTTTTCATATATATATATATATATATATATATATATATGAAAAAAATAAGTGTAAAAGTGGATAAATCAAACATTTACGACGGGTTTGGTAGTAATTTTATATCATCTACCGTTAAGCAGCACAAAAAGATTAGTATATTATGAAACAGCAACCAAAAACCAACCAACCAACCAACCAACCAAAATTAACTCATTCAAATATACGTTTGTAATTAGATATATTTATATAGTCAACATGCTTTTGTTTGATAATATTGAAAACTTATAAACCTTAGCAATAATTATTTTGCTTTCAGTACGATATAACAATTCTCACTACACGTGAACGTTAATTGCATCTCGTATCCTAAACCGAAAGGTATAAGATTATGTACATTCTGTGTCAAAGAAGATTTGAAAATATTTCAAAAAGAAGCCCTCTTAGAAACAGTTTAATTAAAATTGCTTCTTTATTTACTTGAGATTTAATCTGACTGGAAGGTTGAATGAACACTTACAATTTAGAATTAAGATGAATTTAATGTTGTAGCTGTTTCCTATTTTTGTTTAATTGTCTAGAATTTTATTTCCAGACCTGTCAGTGTTTTGAGAAAGTGAGAAACGTTCATTTTAGAATATAAATGTCATCATTTGTCAATTCAATCGCTGTTGGATTTACGTGCATCTGTGTTTGTCTTATTTTTTGTTCACATATTGAACTGATGTGTGTAATTACAATAAATTCACTTGTCCTTTATCTGTTCCTCTTCACGTACCTTCTGTACTGAAAGGATTGAATTGTAACCGCACACTCAAACATTTTTGCGTGTTCATTTTGCTGCCGACCTCGATCACTAATTGCAGGCCTGCATCGAAATTATGGAAATTAATTGCTGTATCTATCTATCTATCTATCGTCACAAAAACTACACCTACACACATCACACATATATATGCGTACACACACACACACACACACACACACACACACACACACACACACACACTTATATATATATATATATATATATATATCATCTTGTTCATATCTATCTATCTATCTCAAGTATCCGTATCTAATCCAGTCTTTTCATATCTATCTGTCTTTCTATCTAAGTCTGTTTTTACATATGCTTGTATGTATGTATGTATGGAATTTTTCTTTCAAGTAAGATATGAAGACTAAGTTATTTATCAATTGGATTTTCGTTAATAGAGTAAAATATATAATGGAACACATTGTTTAATCACTTCAAAAACACCAAGTGTGTAAAAATATTAAGAAATTATAGTAAGACAAATGATTTAGAAAAGAATTTTCGGGAACTATAGAATTAATTATGTAACTGAATTTGATATTTACCAACATATTGTATTTATAGGGTATGTATTGTGTGGAAAGTTTCGCTTTCTAAAAAAATTAATTAGAAAAAAGAAGATACCCCGTCTCATTTTTAAATTATCACTTGGTCAGGTCTTCCGGTTAGGATTTGGTGATCTGTTTGTATCTGAAATCCTCTGAGAGGTTTCTTTGTCTCGTCCTCCAGGATAGATTCTGTTTAGTGCATACAATCTTTGGTTGTTTGGTCAGATTTCAATTACTTGCACACTTTCCAGGTTACTCACATCATTGTATCAAAGCTTACGTTACTATTATTTACTGATTGAGAGGTTTTCTCATCAGAGTTAGCTGATGGTCTTACACTGGAGTTTGAGTGACATCAAATCTCTTCATGTCTCCAAGATTTTTCTCCGTATTCTGGCCGTTCTTAGTAATGTCGTAGTTGGATAATCTTAACTCGCCCTCTTATTTCCATGTCCTCAAACCCATTCAATAATCCTTTGGTGACTGAACCAAAAGCATCAGTCACGATTGGTATAATTGTCACTTTCATGTTCCATGTTTTTTTTTTCAATTACCTAACAAGGTCTAGGTATTATCCTTTTCACTTTCTTTCAGTTTTATTATGTGGTCAGCCGGGACAACAGAGACCATATTCTGCAAGTTGTCTTTTTTTGTGGATTATTATATGGTCTAGTCTTCTGGCTAGGATTAGGTGATGCGTTTTTGTGTCAAAATCCTACAGAAGTTTATGTGTGTTGTTCTCCAGGTCAGATGCTGGGTTGTGCATATAATATTTATTCTCATGTTCAAATAGAAATTCTTGCACAACTCCCAGTGGATCACCTTGCCCTCCACGTCGTGTCGAGTCTTATACTCCTTCTGTGCTAATTTGCTACTGTCACTTGTAACGTGATTGATGGTTTCGTCTCTATCAACCTACATTTCTTGTTTTGTTGCGCCTTATCTATTCTCGCTTTCATAGGATTGGTTCATATGGTGTTGTTTTATACTGCTATTAAGAGATATTCTGTTTTTCTTGTTTTCTCGTGTGGGATGTTGCTTAAGAGTTGTCCAAAAAACCAATAGAGTTGTTTTTCTTCCAATTTTTCTTTTCTAGTTATTGTCATTCTCTTGGTCTTCGTGTTATCATTATCGTTTCTGGTGACTGTAATCAGTCCTTCGTGCTTTTCAATGCAGACCTGGAAGCATTGTATTGATAGGTCAACGCTGTCTTCAATGTTGGTAAGTCTTCTACATCCCTCCTTTCTTGATACATATAGTCTATCAACGTCATCTCTGGGATGTGATGCCTTATGCATGGTCATTAGTTTTCTTGTTCTTTTGTCCATTTGCTTATATTCTTCTCTGTTCTACCTCATTAATGGTCTTGAATATCTAACGATGGCCACAGCCCAGGTATTTATTCCTTTAATTATGGTTCTGCTCCATAGTTTTGTCTCGAGTAGCTTTCTGGTCCTTCTGAGATATTATTTCTTAATTTCTATCTAATTTCCACCTGTATGATGGTGTCAACTTTCAAGATGCCCAAGTATATGTCGTTCTCCTTTTCTCCGAGCGTTCCAATCTTCTCTTGATTTGGCAGTTACATTCTGTCTGTCAGGTGTCGTTTTCTGCTTTTAATTACCATCATGACACATTTTTCTATGCTAAATTCCATTCCTATTTCCTGATTGTATATTCTCCCGGCGGGGGTTTGAGTTCCCAGTTATTTTTCCTTTTTTGCAAACAGGTTGATATCGTCAATGTCTATTAGGTGATGTCCTCAAGTATCCAGAATTCTTCTCTGTATTCTGGCCCATCTTTAAAATGCTGTAGTTTGGATAATCTCCTCTCATGCTTTTAATTTTTCTAGTCCTTTTATCGATCTTTTGATAACTGCATAGCGCACCAATTAAAATTGCTATCACAGTCTTCCATAGATTTTCAGTTCTCTAGCAAAGTCAAGGTTTATCTCTCTTTTAGCTTTCTTTCCATTTAACTCCGTGGTCTACCGGGACGGCAAAGTCAACTATGCAGCAGGTTCTCTTTTTTTGTTGACTATCATCAGGTCTGCTCAGCAGGTTGAGATTTGGTGATCTGTTTGCATCTCAAAACTCCCACGCAATTTTGAGCGTCTCATTCTCCAGGACGTATTATTTATTCGTTAGGCAAAATTTAAACTTTTTACACAATTCCATGTTTATCACATTCCCCATCCCGTCGTGTAGTTTCATACTCTCTTTTTGCAAACTTACTGAGTTTTCTTCTTGTTGTGGATGTGATGATCAAGATATAGTAGCTTTCCTGTTAATCCGGTTTCCTTGCAGCATCCTACTTGCAACTCGGGGAACCGTTCAGGGCTTTATTATTATTGTTATTATTATTATTATTATTATTATTATTATTATTATTATTATTATTAATAGTATTAATCAATTCATTCTAAGTTAAAATTGCTTAAATGACTCTAATATTAATTATTTAAAACCATATAATTTCTCCAATCGCTGGAAATTCTTTAACTGCGTGCAAACAAATGACTAGTAAATATAGATACTTACTTGAAAGCATATAATTGCATAAATATGATTAGAATAAAACAGAAATTATTGAAACCATCTATATGCGAGCAAATTATTTGTATTCAGCATTTATTTAAAGAGGATTATGATCAGTTACTTCAAACCCCATTGCTTGCCAAAATAATTCAACATTAAATAATACCGACAAGGTTTGATATGTTGTAGAACACAACCAAACCAGCCCAACTATCTGAATGGCATGTCAGTCGACTCCCAATAGGTATTAAGGGACTTCCATATACTAAACTAATTGCAATAAGAACTCCTGTCCCCCACTCGTTCCAAATACTTTTTCATGATAAAGTTGAACGAATCGAAGGGAAAAATAACAAGGAAGGCCTGTATATTTGTACAAATTTACGTAGTAAAATAAAGTGACTGCAGGCCAAAATATTGTTGAACCAAGCAAGGAAATTTTGGTTCCCAGAAGGTGTAGGGTTAGTTGGTCATTTAGATCCAGACCTGTATCATGTTATTTTTTCAAATTTTACTTTTTTAAATACCACATACTGTTTCTCTTAGGGAATTAGTTTGAAGGAAACTATAATTCTTCACAAAAAACAAAACACAAAAAAACAAAAAAAAAAATCCCGGAACGAGAGTAGTTATCCTTTTCGTATCTATCGATTCGTTTAAAGTAAATGCAGTCCATTACTTACGGAGGTTGTGGTATATCTGAAGACGTCAAACTATACAAAGAGTTTAACAAGAGACTTAAGAAACAAACCAAATCGTCAGTCGTCTAAGCAAGCATGAAATTGATTTTTCAGGTTTTGGAATAATATCAAACGACTTAGTACTAAAACTTGAAGAATAGAAATTCCAAAGAAAGCGAAAGGAAACTACGTTGAAAAGAGTAAGAATGCTCTCTGTAATCCCAGTCAAATAAAGTGACATCTAATTTCCACCAACAGTTACAACATACTACACTTGAGAGACCCAATAATAATAATAATAATAACAATAATAATCTGGAGAATGAGCCTAACATACTCCTCTGGGATATTGAGATACAAACACACCACTTAATATTGATCAGACAACCAGACCTTATAATAATCAACAAAAGAAATGAGAACTTGAAAAAATGTGGATTTTGCTGTCCCTGTTGAAAATAGTGTAAAATAGAAAGAAAGTTGAGAGAAGGATAAGTATTTTGATCGTGCTAGGGAATTGAAAAAAAAAAAACTGTGGAATATAAAAGTGACGTTTATACCAAAAATATTTGGTGCTCCCGGCAGAGTCACCAAAGTATTGTTAAAGGGACTGGGGAATTTGAAAATAACAGGACGAGTGGATACCATCCAAACTACGGCCAGAATTATGAGAAGAGTCCCGGAGAATAGAGGTGACTTGATGTCACTCAGACTTTGGTGAAGGACTATCAGCTAACGCTGATGTGAAAAACTCTCATTGAGAAAATGATACTGATAATAGTAGAGACCATCCAGACTATAGCATTGTTACGATCGACCAATATAGTGAGAAGTCCTAAGGACTTGAGGAGACTTACTTTCACACAAATTCCAGTGGGAAACCATCATCAAACGCTGGTATGAAAAACTCTCAAAGGATCTAAATAATGATAATGCCTTTTGAATAATATGACAGTGGCAAAAGATAATAACATATAAGATTATTATATTATAAGATTATTATAAAATAAGTAAATATATCAACCTGAAAATAGAAAATGAGAAAATGTGGCACCACAGTCTCAGCAATAGAACATAGACAGATAAACACACAAAAATATACCTGGTAATTCCTATCTGCAGAGAATTAAAAAATGTATACTTTGCGGAACTGCTTATTTCTCTAAGAGATTACTATAAATGTGACAAAAAATATCACCAATAACAAATAGCTTAAAATTTAAATACATCAAATGTATATAATCACTCCTTGAGTAAGGACACGGTAAAGGATGGTAAGAAACGGAAAATTAAACTGTAAAGTATAATAATCATAATACCTAGACTTTGCTAGGGGACTGAAAAAAAAAACTATAGAATATGAAAGTGACGGTGACACCAATTGTAATTGTTGCTCTCGGGACGGTCACAAATAGACTGGTACAGGTATTATAGGACTCGGATATAAAAGGACGAGTGGAGACCATCTAAACTATAGCATTATTAAGATCGGTTTGAATACTGTGAAGAGTCCAGGAGATTTGCTGTCACTCAAGCTCCAGTAAAAATCATCAGAGGTCACTGAATTGAAAAACTCTTAAAATAATAAAATGATAATTATTATTATTTTATCTTTAATTTCAATCCTTCTGCAACGTTTCAGTTTGAATACATGGGTTTAATATCTGTTAATTTAGACGTCTTTGTTCGTGTGAAAGCAATTTAGAGTAAGAGTTAGTGGTGAATCAGTGACAGCTAGAATAATCTATAATGTCACATGACAAGTTGGCGGAAGAAGAAGAAGAAGAAGAAGAAGAAGAAGAAGAAGAAGAAGAAGAAGAAGAAGAAGAAGAACGTAATGCTGCACTATCATGTGAATTAAAATCCAGAAATGGCCAAAGCAACGATATTGTCTCTTCTGTCATGTTTATGCAAAATTTTGAAACTAACCGCCTGTTCTGTTTTGTTGATATTATTCATTTACTCATTATAATTTTTCATATCAGCGTTAGCTGATGGTCTTTCACTGGAGATTGAAAGACAGCAAGTCTCTTTAAGTCTCCAGGACTCTTCTCAGTATTCTGGCCTTTTTCAATAATGCTGTTGTTTGGATGGTCTCCACTCGGCCGCCAAGTTCCAAATCCTTCAGGCCCTTTAATAATCCTTTAGTTACTGTGTCAAACGCACCAATCCCAATTAGTATAATTGTCACCTTCATGTTCCATAGTTTTTTTTTTTTCAATTATTATTATTATTATTATTATTATTATTATTATTATTATTATTATTATTTAATCTGTTTGCAAAATGTCGGCTAGAATTTTCGACAGTAGTTTCTGTTAATTCAGCCATAATATAGGAAATAGCTAAAAGTATAATCATGCAACAGAGGGTAACTTTATCAATAACACGTTTCCATTGAGCCAAAATCCTAAAAGAGGAATAACAGCAAATGGATCAGCATTTAGTAACATAAGTTATACTGTAAAAAAGTAGCCCAACAATAGACTTTGACTGATTAAAATATAACAAATTTGAAAATATCATTTTGTTTGTGACTCGCTTAAATGTTCTCTCACGTTAAGAGAACTTGGCCATATCTGTATAAGGATCTGCTATAGCCACAATATACCACCCTGAAAGACATGACTACTCAAAACATAATTAAACATGAGACCAAGACAACATGTACGGGTATCATGATCGGCAAGTCTCTCTTGATAGCTTACATGAGGGATCCAATCAGCCCTTTGCAAATGCTGGTTGTTATTTTTCCAGGTACGCAAACGACAACCTAAGCAACCTTACAAATCAGAGACTTCAACGCAAAAAAGACAACAGGAAAGACAAGGGGAAGACAACAAACGAAAACTTCACTGCTATCAAAAGGTTAACCTTACACTGAGGGAGTTTATGAAAATAATGATTGACATCTGGGAAAAATGCGCAAGATTTAAGACAAGCTAAATATTTGCTGACCAAACTAATAAAGAAAGGATAGTTCTTTTTTTACTTTGAAATATTAGAAATAAATCAACAAATGAATAGGGTAATAAGTCAATAATACCCGAAAAATGGGAACTGAGTTGGTAAATGAAAAATACAAGAAATAGAACTCTCTAACCGAATTTAAACACAAAGTAATAGTAATCGAAACACAATATACCCAAACACAGAACAAACTATGACATTAGTAGAAAAATAAATGCATAGACTATAAAGAAAATCTAAGCACATATCCTCTTTATCATCTGTCTAGACTACGTGCTTAGAACATCGATTGATAAAATCAAAGAAAACGGTTCCCAGCTGACAAAGAAAAGAAGCTGAAGATACCCCGCAAAAACAATTACCGACGCCGACTACGCCAAGGACATAGCGATTCTGGCAAATAGACCCAACCAAGCCGAAACACTACTGCATAATTTGGAACAAGCCGCCGCAGGCATTGGTCTCCATGACGATGCACACAAAACTGAATACATGGGCTTTAATCAAAAAGGCGACATTTCCACACTAGACGGAAGCTCTCTGAAACTGGTTGACAAATTCACCTACCAAGGAACAGTGTCTCATCAACCGAAAAAGACATTGACACGCGGCTAACGAAGGCATGGACAACTATCGATAAGCTATCAATCATATGGAAGTCAGACCTGACCGATAAAATGAAACGCAGTTTCTTCCAGGCAGCGGTCGTATCGATACTGCTATATGGATGCACTACTCGGACGCCAACATAACGGCTGGATAAAAAAAGCTACACGGCAATTACACAAGAATGTTGCGTGCAATAATGAACAAGTGCTGAAGGCAAAACCCCCACAAAGTACCAACTATACGGCCACCTGCCTCCCATCACGAAAACAATCCAAGTTAGACGAACCAGACATGCAGGACACTGCTGGAGAAGCAGGGACGTGCTCATAAGTGATGTACTCCTATTAACCCCCACATATGGCCGAGCAAAGCAGGACGACCAGCTCGAACATACATACAGCAGCTCCATGAGCATACGGGATATGGCCCTGAAGACCTGCGAGAGGCGATGAACGATAGGCAGAAGTAGCGAGAGAGGGTCAGGGATATCCGTGCTAGCGGTACGATATGATCATAATGAGGATGATAAAGAGAATGGTGTTGGAAAAGAAAACCATATTACCATCCCTCAGTAACCAAGACTAAAAACAGACAATGTTAGAAACTAAAAAAATAAACGAATAATTACCAATTATTATAACAAACATCATCACCGATTTAAACGAACTAATCTATGGAGGAGCAAAATGGGTTTGTGAAAAATCGAGGTTCCCATAAAGAATACGAACAGAAATTCAAAATGTGGATAGAAATTCAGACTGGAAATACAAATCAGAAATCTTCGACAATAAGGAAAATTATTAAGACAGAAAATAAACGTGATAAATTGTTAGAATGAAAAGAGTCAAGCAATGCAATTAAAACAAACAACTCGATGAGATAAATCAGAAGGTACTGATCAAAGAAGGAAGACTAAAAAGATACCGGGAGAGGATCAAACAAATAGAAAACAAAACAGGACATTCCAAAATAACGAAAGAACATTCCACCACAAGCGGGTGCGAGGGATGTGAAACAATTTTGAAGCAAAATATGGGAACGTAGAGGTCATAACAGAAAAGCCGAATGAATAAACAACATGAATTATAAAGACTGCAAGAAGGACCGAAGGCAAAATTACACTTTGATTCCCTCAGAGCAACACAAAAGAAATACCAAAGTTGAAACCTCCAGGCTATAATGGCATACATGGATATTGGTTTAAAAGTTCACTTTTTTCCATGACAGAGTCGCAATCGAAACGAATAAATACTTTAAAAAAAGCAAACATATCAGAATGGATGAAAAAAATAAAGACCCCCTGATCCAAAAAGACTCTAAAAAATGATCTACCCCAAACGATTATAGTCCTTTTACGTATCTACCTTTAATGTAGCCCAAATTAAGGAGAGGATTTATTACTCGTTAAAAAGTCACTAAGTATCATCTGAGGAATAGAAAGGATACTGCAACGAAACAAGAGGAACAGGAGATATATTTATACTGATGAACACATCCCCAGCAAGAGCAAAATGAAACGAAAATGTATGTATGGCGAGGACTGTTTATGAAAAAAACATACGATGTGGTCCTGCAAAGCTTGATAATAGACTGTCTTCGTAGGAGATCACCATTAATATTTGTTATAGCGATGATGCCACTCAATGTCATTCTTGGCCCAGTCGGCCGGGGCTGCAGAATATAGCGACTGCATCTCTGCAGAGTGTTAAGACTCCCCAAATTATTGCCCTGGATATGACACAATATAATCTGATGGTGATACTCCAATAATACAGGAGCTTTGGGGAATGCCGAGTACTCCTTTATTGCCATCGCTCCCAGGTCTACTCTGGCCCAGAGTGGTAGCACCTAATAGGGTCAAACAGAACTACACTATATGCTTCTGATGAACAGAATTGTTTGATATAGAACTCTTTTTATATTTAACCATATTTACCAACCCCTTCGCTCGGGAAGGATATGACACAAGGTCAATTATTAAACGGAGTTTAACAGGTTTGAATTCAGAGTTGTCCTTCTCCTAGACTAGTTGCTTCACCAAGGCTGAAGACCCCAGTCTGCCCTACTATTTACCCATAGCTGGAGGGAGAATGATTGGATTCATACCTTTCCCAAGGGTATTAGGGCTATGTTTATTGTTTTTCAATATGTTTTTATATTTAACAGTGCGTAGATGTTTAATTGAAGTGTTAGTGTTAACGATACGTAGCAATACTTGGAACAATTTAACTTTATTGACTTAACTGAATAGCTTAAAATAGAAATGTTTTTGACATTTAAACTGTACTTAAGCTCAACTGTGAAAATGAAAAAGTATTGGAAACTCTAATAAACGCAGTGGGAATATATAGTCAGTACATAGGGATGTAATTTGGCAGCATTGAAAAATACACCAGTGTAATAATTAAAAGCGGAATGATGAAAGGAATAGAAGTGTCAAATCAAGAAAAAATCAGTAAACTCGGAAGAAAAGAAACATAAATACTTGGGAATATTGGAAGCAGACACCATCAGAACAGCAGAGGTGAAAACAAGATTAAAAATGAGGATACCAGGAGAACAAGAAGACCACTGGAAACAAAACTATATAGCAGAAACCTTCTCAAATGGATAAACGCCAAGACTTTTCCCCTTGTAAGATACTCGGGATTATTCTTATAGTGGTCAAGGGAAGAACTTCAACAAATGGACACGAGAACAGGAATAAGACCTTACATCCCGGAGATGACATAGATAAAATGTACGTGTCAATGGAAGAAGGGGAGGGTTCGTCGACATTCAATAGAGAGTCTATGCATCGATACAAAGACACCAAGATAACATTAAAATCCTTGAAGAAGACTAGTTAAAGCAACCAGAAGCAATGCAGAAAGCTCAAAGATTAAGAGAATGAAAATATAGCAAAAGCAAAAATGGCATAACAAACAGGTGCAGAGCCATTTCAAGCGACAAACTAAAATAATTAGACATAGCTGAGAGAGAAACCGAATATCTTCTGATAGCAGCAAAAAAAAAAAAAAAAAAAAAAAAAAAAAAAAAAAAAAAAAAAAAAAAAACGGCATAAGGACAATGTAAAAGCAACAATGGACGAGCTACAACAGAATAGCAAGTTTTGGTTATGTGATTTTGGAAGCAAAATAGCCCAAAAGAGTATAAGACTAGACACAACTTGGGAACTGTGCAAGAAATTTAAATTTCACCATAAGAAAAAGGGTACATTCATAACGCGTAATTCTAACAGGAAATGAGACGCAGAATATTCTCTTGGATTCTTTAGATAAAAACGGATCACCTAATCTCAGCCAGACGATCAAACCTAGAGATAGAAAAAAAAAGAAAGAGAGAGCCTGGTGGAAGGTAAATTGAAGGAAAGTTAAAAGAGAAATTAGTAGATCTACCTTTATAGAGAAATGAAGAAACAATGACGCATAAAGTTAACAATGATACCAATTTTAATTAGTGCGCCCGGTACAGTCACCAAAGAATTGGTAAAGGGACTGGAGGACTTGGAAATAAGAACATGAGTGAAGACCATCCAAATTACAGTGTTGTTTATATCGGCCAGAATACTGAGAAGAGTCTTGGAAACTGGTGGGGACTTGCTGTCCCTCAAACTCTAGTGAGAAACCATCAGGTATCACTGATTTAAAAAACACTCAAATACAACTACTACTGCTACTACTACTACAACTACTACTACTAATAATAATAAAGAATACCCCAGATGTATGAGAAAGCTTCTCGAAACTAGTGTCTATGCAGAAGTCTTATCGAAGGACCATTCTTAAAATGAGTGAGGGTGGAACTAAAAAAAAATGGAAAAGAAAGTTTATGACGATGCGTAAGACTTCACATTCTGGAGATGACATAGACAATGTGTATAACGAAAAAAAAAGATAGTAGTCTCGCCACGCCAGTCTTGAAGATAGCCTGGATGCGTCAATATTAGTACCCGACAAATGCATTAAAAAGCGTAAAGAAATGCTAATCATAGCAACCAGTAACTGTACTGAAAGCATAAACTCAAACTACAAACTGGGAAACAGAAATAGCAAGGAAAACAACCGTATGTATATTTCAAGTGGTAAATTGACGAAATCTTACACGAGATGACTATGAATGAAAAAACATTAGAGAAAAATTGAATTTTTCTTAATAGCATTAAAAAATGAGATAAGGACCAATTTCTTAAAGCCAAAATTGATAATGCACTTTTAGAATAACAAGGGTTGATTATGCAGTAACAAAAGTTAAAGGATTAATCACGTAGTTCGCAAATGATGCAAACTAACTCAAAAATACTATAAGACGAGACCGAGCTGGTTGAGAAATGTGTTCCACTTGTAATTGTGCAAAGAATAAAATTTAACCGTACTACCAAATGCTATATGCACAAATCAAAACCCATACTAGAGGATAAGACGCAGATAATTCTCTTAGAATTTCTTATACAAACCGATCATCTAATCACGACCAAAAGACCAAACCAAGTTATAATTCATAAGATAAATATATAAAATATAACTTAGCGTCTATTCAACTTTGCCGTCCTACTAGCGGATCACAGAGTGACATCTAAAGTAATCAAAAATGAATCAAGTACTTCGAACTTGCCAGAGAACTGACAAAGGCGTAGAACATGAGGGTGACGATGATACTAACTGGCATGCTTGAAGTAATAACTAAAGGCTTCGAAATATGACTGAAAGAGTTGGAAATCGGAAGGCGAATCCAGACTATCCAAACTACCGCATACTTTTGATTGGCAAGAATACTCAGAAGAGTTCTGGATACCTGAGGAGATTTGCGGTCTCCCAGACTCCAGTGATATACGTTGGTTTGAAAAACTCAAGGAGGGTAATCATAAAAAAAATTAGGTATAATATTTAAGATCGACAAAAGGAAAAACTAGTATTGTTATTGATATGTCACAGATAAGAGATAATAACATATCATTCAATGAGTATAAGTAAATACAAAAAGTTGAAAACAGAAGTTAAAAAAACGGGACACGTTAACACTAGCAGCGTCTAATAATGGAAACCCGGTGTAAGATCAAGAAAGGGAGAAATAAACACATTAACAGTATTTCTGGACGTATCAGACTTGAATAAGTACAAAAAAAGACACTTTGCAGGATTACTTATCTCTTTATGAGAGTAATGTCAATGTGATTGTAAAAGTAACATTCGAAAATATGGACGAAACACAATACATATGATTACAAAATTCCCTTACCAAAGGTCTTTAGCAAAGACCCGGTAAAGGATTGTCATTAACCGAAAGAAAAGCTAAACAACAATGATAATGATAATAATAATTATAATAATCTGTACCCTCGTTAGATACGCGGGACCCTTTCTGAAGTGGACCAGAGATGAACTTAGACAAATGGACCAAAGAACTAGAAAACTAATGACCTTGCACAAAGCATTACATCCCAGAGACGACATTGACAGACTATATGTACCAAGAAAAGAGGGACAAAGAGGATTTGCGAGCATTGAAGTCAGCGTTGACACATGGATACAACGACTCGAAGACTACATACAAAAAGACGAACGAGGTGTGATTACGGCTATCAGAAACAATACTGACAACACGATAGATAACGGAATGACAATAACTAGGGAACAAAAATAGAAAGGAAAGCAACTCTATGGGCGTTTTAAACGTCTAATAAACAATCCACACAATAAAACTTGGACATGGCTAAGAAAAGGAAACTTTAAGAGAGAAACATAATCTCTCTTAATGGCAGCACAAATCAGCGCCATAGGAACTAATCATATCAAAACAAGGATAGATAAGACGCAACAAAACAGCAAATGTAGGCTATGTGGTGACAGAGATGAAACCATCGATCACATAATAAGCGAATGCAGCAAATTGGCACAGAAGGAGTACAAGGGTAGACACAACTGGGTAGGCAAGGTGATCCACTGGGAAATGTGCAAGAAATTTAAATTTGACCATGCCAACAAATGGTATATGCACAACCCAGCACCTGTCCTAGAAAATGACACACACAAACTCCGATGGGACTTTGACATACAAACGGATCACGTAATCTCGGCCAGAAGACCAGACCTTATAATAATCACCAAAAAAAAAAAAAAAAAGACAGGAAAATTTGCAAAATTGTTGACTTTGCTGGCCCGGCTGACAACAGAATAAAACTGAAAGAATGTGAAAAGAGAGATAAGTAGCTCGACTATGGAACATGAAGGTGACAATTATATCAATTGTGATTGGTGCTTTTGACACGGTAACCAAAGGATTTTTAAAAGGTCAGGAAGATTTGGAAGTTGGCGGCCAAGTGGTGACCATCCAAACAACAGCATTATTGAAGACGGTCTGAATAAAGATAAGAGTCCTGGAGACTTGAGGAGTCCCTCAATCTCCAGTGAAAGATCATCAGCTAACACTGATGATCTTTCACTGGAGATTGAAAAAGTCTAATGAGTAAATAATAATAATAATGATAATAATTCGTCACCAAAGGTTTGGTCCAATGAAATATTGAGATCGGCCAGAATACTGAGAAGAATCCTGGAGACTTGAGGAGACTTGCTGTCTCTAAAACCCCTGTAAAAACCATCAGCCGACATTGATGTGAAAAAAATTCTCAAGGAGTAAAAAAAAGTAATAAAAGTGAAATAGATAAGATTCTACAAAATAGCAATTTTAGGTCATGTGGAGATAAAGATAAAACAATTAACTACATAATAAGCACATTTGCCAAACTAGCTCAAAAGAAGTACAGAGGTAGACACAACGGGTTGGTGAGATTATTCACTGGGGAGCGTGCAAGATATTCCAATCTCACCATTGTAACAAATGATACACGCACAAAAAGTCTCTCTTAGAAAATAAGATGTATATAATATTTTCGACTTTGAGATACAGTGGATCACCTGATCCCAGCGAAAAAACTAGACATAGTTCTGATCAACAAAACAAAAAAGTCAACTTCTCTTTTAGTGGATTTTGCCGAGACATTGGACTACATAGGGTGATTAAAAGAAATCGAAAATAGAGAGAAATACTTGGACCTTACCATATAATTAAAAAAACTGTGCTATATGAGTATGACGGAGATACCAATTGAAAGTGATGCGCTCAAAATGATCCCTTCTTGATTTGGATTTGGACAAAAGGAAATCAGAGGAAAATCGTGAACATTCAGATATCGGTATTATTGAAATCGGCTATTATATTGAGATGAGTCCTGGAGAAATGAGGTTGTCATTCAAATTCTAGATCACCAGCTGCCACTAGTTTAAAAACACTCCTCAGAAATAAACGCTTTGAGTAAAGGAAACTTACAAATACTCAGGAATGTTGGAAGCAGATACCATCGAACAAGTGGGCATGAAAGAAAAAACTTAAATCGAATTATTCGGAACAAAGAGGACACTAATTGAAACCAAATTACATAGCAGAAATCACATCAAACAGATAAGCACCTGGGCTGCCCCACTCGTAATATACTCGGAACAATTCTTAAAGCGGTCGAAAGAAAAACTTCAACAAATGGACCAGAGAAAATAACATACGGTGACACATTTAGGACTTACATCTCAGAAACGATATATACCACTAATGATAAAGAAACTATTTCAGAATAAACATAGGTACTTTAATGACAGATATTTTTGTCACGGCCGGCAGATGATACCCTGATGACAAACCTCACTGGACATTTTCGTAGCATCCAATGATGGTGGTTGTAGTATGTTTAGAATCACGAACAAGGATCCTCTCTTTAAACTTTAGTAATACTGTAATAATACTACAGTAAACCAGTAAAAGAAAGGAAGTAAGGGAAATAGACACTGGGATTAAAAAAAAAGCCTGCATAAAGAGGTTACGGTGAAATGTTGAAGAAAAATACATTTTTTTATTAAGTGAAAGACTTAAAGATCAAGTATGAGTAATAAGAATGTAATTTTTTCACATCTGAAAGACATAGAAATATGTAGATTTTGTTATTTCGTTGATTTTACCGCTTCAGCAGATCACAATGGGAAAATAAAAGAAAGTCAATTGCTAAATAAGTATCTGGACCTTGCCTGAGAGCTGAAAAATAAAAATAATGATTGTGACGGTGATATAAATTTTATTTGAAGCTCTTGGGAAACTTCCCCAAAACTTAGAAAATTATATACTTCAAGTCGTGAAGTATATATTGTTACCGGACAAGATTTAAAGTATGTCAATTCGCCTCTCTTCCGCCTGTTGGCTTTCTTTTAAATGACTTATCTATTGACTACAACTTGCTTGCAATAACACATCAGAAATCTGGGTCATATAACAGGAAAATGTGTTGAATATGCGCAATACCTTATATCCAAGAAATGATTTCCACAGATAATATGTTAAAACAAAAGAGGAGGATTAGGAATAATTGAAGTAGTAAAGGAAAAACTTAATAAGAGACATAAGAAATATACAGGAATTGCTAAAAATGACTATATCAGAGACCCAATCTCCATAAACGCTACAATAAAATTAATTCAATAAAAAAGAAATGAACTTGACATGATAAAGAAAATCAAGACTGAAGAGAAGAAAATGCTGTCATCTCTAACGAATCAAGAGTGGAAAAAAAATTAAATCAATGGATGAGAAAATGAATAAACAACTAAATATATTCTAGTAGGCTATATCACCTATGTGAACTATCTAATTTATGCCGAAGCTAAGGTAGTCATTGGCAAACTAGGAATTCTGATAAATAAAAAAAAATGCAACCAGAAAAGAACAAAGAAACAAAAACCGAGTGGAAAATTAAATAAAGTAAATAATTCAACAATAAAAACGACGACTAGATGCAAGACCACCAGGTAAGGAAAATACATGAAGACACAGTAGAATGAAACGGCTAATAAATAATATGAGAAGACAGCCAATCACACAAGAAGACAGAGAACAAAGTGTATTGGCTAAGGGAAAGTTGATTCAAGAGATACTGACATGATCCAACTAAGCAAGCAAAATAAAACATTTCCAAACAATAAAAGCAGATTCTACTGATCCAGAAATATACCAAAACAGAAACTACATCAAACATCGACAGACCGGTGACATTTTTACCAGTGATGTGGAAAATTCTTACTACTCAGAGAATCAAAGAAATTTACTTCTCACTTCAGTGACACACCCTTAAAAAACAGAACTGACGCTGTAAAGAACCCAGTGTTATGGATGACCTTTTGTTCATAGAGTACGATAAAACATACCAACAACCAGATGAGAAAGAAACCCAACGATTTTGGACAAAAATATGGCAACAAAAAACATAACAAAAAGGCTGAATGGATAAACAATATCACAAGAGAACTAGAAGGACGCGAAGAAGGCCCAAAAGCAGAAATGCACACCGATTTACGCAAAGCGACGCTTAAAAAGATACCAAATTGGAAAACGCCAGGTCATAATGGAATACATGGTTTCCGATTCAAGAAATTCACCTCCATTCACGACAGACTAGCACTAGAAATGAATAAATGCCTCCAAAAAGCACACATACCCGAATGGATGACGAAAGGAAAGACCACATTGATACAAAAAATATAAACAAAAGAACCGCCCAAACAATTACAGACGCATAACTTGTCTACCAATGATGTGGAAAATATTAACAGCACAAATAAGAGATGAGATATACTACTGGTTAACAAGCCGCGGTTTGTTCACTGACGAACGGAAAGGATGCTGCAAAGGATCCAGAAACACGGCAGAATTACTCGACATAGATCAAACATTATAAATGAGAGCAAGACTAGACGGTAAAATCTAGCTATGGCCTCTGGATTGACTACAAAAAGGCATATGATATGGTTCCGCATAGCTGGATAATAAACAGCCTCAAAAGGTACAAATATCGCTTGAAGACATAAACTTAAACAACAAAACCATGAACACCTGGAGATTGGAATTGACAGCAGGAGGAAGAAGTTTAGTTGAAGCAAAGATCCAAGGAGATATTTTCCAAGGAGATGCTCTATCACCCTTACTATTCATAACTGCCATGATGCCACACAAATACATACTCAGAAAATGCAGAGTCGGATACAAACTTAGTAGATCGCAGGAAAAAATCAACCAGTAAATGTACATGGATGATATCAAATTATTTGCAAAAAATGAAAAAGAACTGGAGACTCTAATATAAGCAGTTAGAATATACAGTCAGAGTATAGGAATGGGATTGGCATAGAAAAATGTGCAATGTTTGTAATGAAAAGTGGCAAACGACATATGACTGACGGAATGGAACTACCAAATCAAGACAAGATTAGAACACTTGCAGAAAACGAAACCTACAAATAATTGGGCATCTTGGAGGCTGACACCATCAAACAAGTGCAAATGAAAGACAAAATTCAAAAACTCAGGAGAACTAGAAAACTACTCGAGACAAAACTCTTTAGCCGAAACCTTATCAAAGGAATAAATACCTGGGCTGTACCACTCGTTATATATTCCGGACCTTTTCTCAAGTGGACCAGAGACGAACTGAAATAAATGGACAAAAGAACAAGAACATTAATGACAATGCATAAGCCATTACATCCCAGAGACGATGCTGACAGACTATATGTTTCAAGATAAGAGGGGGAAGAGGATGTGCCAGCATTGAAGACATTGTTGACGCATCGATACAACGGCTCGAAGATGGAGAACCCATTACAGCCATCAGAAACAATTATGATAACACAATTGACAACAGAATGACAATAACTAGGGAACAAAAAAAAAATGGGAAGGAAAGCAACTTTATAGACCTTTTAAACGACGAATGAACATTATCTCACACGACAAAACCTGGACTGGCTAAGAAAAGGGAACTTTAAGAGAGAAACAGAATCTCTCCTAATAGCAGCACAAAACAATGCCATAAGAACCAAACATATCAAAGTGAGAATTGTTAAGACTCAACAAAATAGCAAATGTACACTGTGCGGTGACAGAGATGAAACCATCTATCACATAATAAGCGTATGTAGCAAATTAGCGCAGAAGGAATATGAGACTAAACACGATTGGGTTGGCAAGGTGATCCACTGGGAGATGTGCAAGAAATTTAAATTTAACCATATGAACAAATGGTATATGGGCAGCCCAGCACCTGTCCTAGAAAATGACACGCATAAACTCCTATGGGACTTTGACATACTCCCGGATCACCTAATCTCGGCCAGAAGACCAGACCTAATAAAAATCAACAAAAAGAGGATAACTTGCAAAATTGTCGACTTTGCTGTCCCGGCTGAGCACAGAATAAAACTGAAAGAATGTGAAAAGAACAATAAATACCCCTACCTCGACCTTGCTTGGGAATTGAAAAAACTATGGAACATGAAGTTGACAATTATACCAATTGTAAATTGATGCTTTTGGTACAATAACTAAAGTATTACTAGAGGGACAAGGGGGCTTGGAAGTTGGCGGATGAGTGGAGATCATCCAAACTACTGCATTATTGAGAACGGTCAGAATACTGAGAAGAGTCTTGGAGACTTGCTGTCACTCAAACTCCAGTGAAAGACCATCAGCTAACGCTGATGTGAAAAACTTTAAAGGAGTAAATAATAATAATAATAATAATAATAATAATAATAATAATAATAATAATAATAATGTTAAGAAATATGAAGGAAATAACAAACAACAATAGATAAATTGAAGTGTAAGTTTACGAATACCTTTAACAAATAATATACATTTTTTAAATCTTGGAAAGCGTTGAAATAATAACGTCAAGTCTGAATACCGAAAAGGCTGAAGGATATTACAGCTAATATTTTGCAACAGAAAATCCCAGGGGAGTTTCTGGAATTAAAATAATGATTCCTTTTGTCAAAATAGCTCTTTTTGTTTGTTTGTTGTTTTTTTTTTTCTTTTTCTTTTTCTTTTTATTTCATGTTTAGCGCACTAACAAATGCATTTCAAAATGTTTTCGTCTGCCCGCTCTTTATGTGCTTCATGTACTAGCCTCTCGGCTCCTAAATGGATGTATAATAAAAATCTTTTCTTATTTATTCATTTATTTATTTCTCGTTTTTCGATCGAGTCACGCCACCGCATTAAGCAGACAATGTGGAGCGTTTTCAAAGTAAGTGAAGAAAGGAGAAAAATACTGGGAGTGAGTTGTTTACAAAGATGGTTGAGAGTTTTGGAGGGAAGGACAAGACAACGAGGGAAAGAAAGGGGGTAAAAAGAAAGAAAGAAAGAAAGAAAGAAAGAAAACAGATGAATTAGCTTTAAAAATAAAGGTAGTCTTGAATGAATAAAAGACAAAAGCCATAGTAGAAACATTTAAAAAAAAACAGGAATAAAAACATAAAGTTTGAAAAAAATTGATAATTGGCCTGCTGTTTGAACTGGGAAATAAATGAAATATAAGGATCAAAAGAAAGTTTGTGAGACTAAAATAGCGAGAAGGAAACAAGGCGGTATCAAAATATGAAATAAAAGAAAAAAAATACTTTGTACGATTTACACACACATACACAAACACACATACACATACAGACACACATAGATAAATACAAATATTAGTCAAGAAAAAAGCCGGAGACTTTTTAAACAAGTAAAATATTTTTCCATAAACGTAAACTCTGCATTATAAAAACAAATTATTTTAATCTTGAAGAAAAACTGTTGACGTTATGCAGAATAACACCAAATAAAATAGAGTTATTTTTTGGAAAAGAGACATGCCATCAAAATACTGAGAAGTACAAAGTATGTGAAATTTACAGAATAAGTGATGTGTATAGAGAAGCAAGTTTTTATAAAAAAATGCTAACACAATCGTTAAATTGTCTAAAGAAGGTCGAAATAATATTCAAGAGGAACACAGAAGAGACAAAACCACAGTGGTGGTTTAATTTAATGCACAAATTTTAGCTGACATAATACTTATCATAGATATTTCTGTAGAAATGGGAATTTCTGTGGCTACAGCAATGGAATTGAAGATTGTAGTTTTTTTGTTTTTTTTTGGTAATGGCAGTGTAGAGTTGCTATTGGTAAACTCTGACGTCGGTAACTGACTCCTTTTTTTCTTCCCCATTGACTTATTATCTTTTTTGCTGAAACTGGAAAGGAAATAAAGACAGAAAGGAAAGAGACAAGAATACCTTTAAACTCAAATTTATTTTTGGGTTTTACGTCTAAATAGTGGTGATAACATTTTCCTAGACCAGTTTAAATGGTTGTGCTTCCCGGCCGTGGCGTTTGAGGAATATTATTGAATCAAATTAGGCAAATTGTGAATTTCAGGCCGTGTTCAGTAGGTATGTTCAGCTGTTACTGCAATGACCAGGAAACACAACGTGCTGCTAAGGCTTCTGGCCTTAGCAAACACGTGATCTGCGACTAGCTACCGTGAGATAAAGGTGCATCCATCTCAGTCGATGTCGTAAAGGCTTCTGAGCAAGAGTTTCTCTTTAGCGCAAGGAAGTGTCGCTTTTTAGACATACACCGCTTTTGTACCCTCTCAAACGCCCCCCCTAGGAAATTGTTGTCTTTGTATTCATTAATTTTATTTCATGTTTATTTTATGTATTTTTAAAAAAAATTCTTAATTATTCCCCACATTGCAGAAAAAAAAAATCTTGACCTTAGCTTTTGATTTGGTTTGGTTTGGTTTCTTTGTTTAATGGCATATCAACCTTTGTAGGTTATCTAATGCCAAGCAATTCTCCTAGATAAACAGTAGGGGTACTATTTAACCCATAGTTGGGAGGATAAGGGGGTTCATAGCTTTCCGAAGGATATTTGCCCGAAAATGAACGTAATAGCACGAATGTTATCTTTTCTAGGGCTAGTTGTTGCGTTCTCAAAATGTTGACGCCAGAGCAAAAACAGAAGAGAATGCAGATGTCCCAGTAGTGCCTTTCACACTTTACAAAATATTGTGAGGACTTCTTATAGATAATTATCACATGTGATGAAACGTTGGTTTGCCAATCTACGCCTGAGTAGTAAAAGAAATCGATCGAGTTTAAATACACTGACTCTCAGATAAGGAAAATGTTTCGGGCATGGTTGTCAGTAAAGAACGTTATGCTGATAGTCTAATGGGATATATAAAAAGTTGATGACTTCTCAGTTGCTACTACACCGAGGTGTAGGAAAGGGCGCTTATCCTTGCCATTGATTGCTCCACTTTAACCTTGATCCGTACCTTGTCATGCTGAGTATTATGCAAGGAGGTATGAAGTACCATTTTTAAGTATGTGGTATGACTCGACCTGGGATTGGCGAGCACTCTACTCATTAGACAAATACCCATTACAATATATTTCTTTGAAAAAAGATATAAATGTAAACAGTTCTTCCTGTTGTCAACTTCTTAGACAAGTGAAAAACAAAGGAAGTCACCTTCAATCTTCCGGGGATCATCTTTTACCAGGGCGTTGCATGAACAACGAAAACGATCGGTCAGTTTGGTAGGGGCAGTATGAATTTACCAACTTCTCCGCACAGTCCGGATGTGCCACAGTGTCAATATTTAAGCGGGGTTTGACAGGTTTGAAGTCAGAATTTTCCTTCTCCTAGACTTGTTTCCTAACCAAGGCTAAAGAACCCAGTCTGGCTTACTATTTACCCATTGCTGGAGGGGGAATAACTGCATCCATACTTTTCCCAAAGGTATTAGCGCTATGTGAAATGCAATCAGCATTGTCCAGCATTTGAACTCGTGTCGTCGTGTAGATTTACTACGATGATAGCCATTACACTGCAGTTGAGAGCAGTAGCCGTATCTTTTCTTATAGACTAGATCTTGTCCTCTGATATACACTTGTTTGTCCTCTCAAACATTTCACCAATATAAGCAGATGCCTAAAAAGGTCAGTCTAGAGAATTTTACTCTGCAGAAATACAAAAGCGTATTTTCTGATGAAAAAATGTGTTTTAAAGAATGGTGTTATATTGAAAATTAATGTAAAATACATTTTCTTGGGAAAATGTGAGTCGATTAATTTGAAAATTAACCTTCTTTACAGAATGACACTCGTATATATATATATATATATATATATATATATATATATATATATATATATATATAGGTGCTACACTTACTTTCTCTGCTATGGGTTAAATAGCACGACTACTGTTCTTCTCGGAGAATAGCTTTGGCATTAAATAACCTACAAAGGTTGATGTGCCATTAAACAAAGAAACCAAACTACACTTACTTATTTCTACAAACTTACAATTTTTATCTCTCGGTTCCTGGTTTTAATGGTTAAAACCGGAAAAGTACGTAACTGCAAAATCCGGCAGAATGAGCTCCTGGATTAAAAGTTAACGCTGCCCTGGGCCTTGTAAAAAGTGGGCAAGAGATACGTATTTCAACAGCAGTAGCAGCAGCTGAAGCAGAAGCAGCAGAAAAATTTAGTTACCATTCCCATGACATTGTGAGTATCCTGTGTTTCTAACTGAAACTTTTATTACAAAAGGGTGACTTCCTGTGGTTGGCTGGATTCCTCATCAGATCAATTCACTTGTAATTGCTTTCTCTGGGGATACCTCAAGGCTCTCATGTCTTTAAAGACTCGTGCATTTCAAGATAACTGACACACTGCTATTCATCATTGAATCCCAGTATTATTAGTAGCACTGACGTGTCGATTAAACTTCAGATGTGTATAGTACAGATCGTGGTTGGTTGGTTGGTTGGTTAGTTTTTATGGCATATCAACCCTTGCAGGTTATTTGATACCAGATCCTAGTCATGTATATATGATTTTTAACTGCATAGTTTGCAGGATAGCCTTTTAAAATGAGCCAATGCCCATTTATTCGTTCAGAGTTAAATGATTTTAAGTACGTCTATTTAAAATTAAGCTTTTACTTACTCACAGTTGAATTGTTTCATGTATTGTTTTGTAAAACTAACAATTTAATCTAATATCACTCACTGTTTCTACATAGTTTAAATAGATAAAAATATAATATTTGTTTAGATAAATAAAAACAATATGATATGTTTAAGTAGATTAAATATATATGATTTTTAAGTGAATAGATTTTGGTTAATTCTCTTTTAAAAAGTGAAAGCTAATTTGTTTGCACAAAATTAGATATTTCTATTTTCTACACAAATTAAATGTTTTCACGTATTGCTATCTAACGATAATAATTCAATATGCTATTAATCATTTGTTTGCACATAGTGGTTGGTTATAAAAGTTGTTTTTTTATAATAATAATAATAATAATAATTTTACTCAAGATTCATTTGCATTAAGGCGAAATGGTTTAAAGTATTATTCTATGATTTCATTAATTATTTTTTGTACACAGTTAAATTGTTTCAAGTATTGCTATTAACACTAATAATTCTGTTCAGCATTACACATTCGTTTGCGTGCAGCTAAATCGTTTAAATTATTTCTATTTTGAC
This sequence comes from Sepioteuthis lessoniana, assembly GCA_963585895.1. Lineage (NCBI taxonomy): Eukaryota > Metazoa > Mollusca > Cephalopoda > Myopsida > Loliginidae > Sepioteuthis > Sepioteuthis lessoniana. Next base: position 102,510,664 of record OY757912.1, read on the forward strand.
TCTAACAAATCGATTAAACACCAGCCATTTGTTTACATATTGTTAAATAATGATATTGTTTTATTTGACCAGTTGATGGCACTACCACTCTAAGTTAGGGTGAACCTGGGAGTAATGGCAATGAAGGAGTTGTTCAAATCCCCTAAATCTCTTGGACTAAAACCTCACCATCATCTGCAGTTTACTTTCATATCAGGACATTCGTTGAACGGGGTTACTCTTTCTACATAGATGCAGTCGGTGTATTCTACAGGTCCTGCAGACTGGGATTATAGATCCCAAGCGCAAGTATGTGGACCATATAAACATTAAGTGTTTATACAAGGAATGACAATAACAGAACAAAAAATAAATTCTGTTCTTTCTTATTATAAAGATAAATTTTAAACTTAATCTTCGTTGCCTTATTTTTTTTTGTTTACGCTCCAAACACGGGAGATCAATTTGACTGACCCGAGAAAAAGAATTCCCATTACAATCAATATAACATGGCAAGCATTTAGAATCATTTTAACGGAATAAATACATAATGTCTGGGAAAAAAAATTAAATCAAATTATTAAATGAACGTTTTTTTTTTTCTATTCTATACCTCTACTATATATCTACCTATAAAAGTTTAATTAAAATCTCGTTATCACAAAATGTTTAATGATACCAAAAATGCCCCTTCAGAAACTTAGAGATCGATTCTTGAAATAGAAATTTATACATTTAACTATTTAGATATTTAAAGTAATATTCAGAATCACAAACTACGACTAGATATATGCCTTATTATGTTGATAGCAATAAAATCTTGAGCATTCTTTCTTAATGATACAATTTAAAATCTCAAAACTAAGCAGTAAGAAGCTAACAATGAGATAGAATACATAATCCCCTTTAAATAAGACATACATACATACATACATACATACATACATACATACTTGAGAAAAGTATATTTGGCAGTATCTTTTCATTTAAAAGGGTTTGATAAAATCAAATCGAATGCTTATTGTTTGGGTGTTTTTTTTTATTTGCATGCATTCATACAAACGTGATTATCAGTATCTCGATTATGCGATCATTGGAATTGGGCTGTAAACTTACAGTCACTACAATGAGTTTAGACAATTTTTAATTTGATATGAATTCACTAACGCCGATATAGTTTATTGATGAATACAGCAAAATATATCAACACTATATATATATATACGTACATTCATCTCTCTCTCTCTCTCTATATATATATATATATATATATATATATATATATATATATATATATACGTACATTCATATATATATATATATATATATATATTCTTTTCTCAACAAATAAATACTCAAGGAACATCGGGTACTAAAAAACTAAAGTGCAATTGTTTATTTGCACTTTTTTGTTTTGTTTCGCAATGATATCTGTTAAAATACCTAATACTGCATACACTTTTTGAAGTTTAGGTAATGCTAGCGCATTATTTAAAACCGAGCCTCAAATAAACAGAAGCTGCTCACCGACTTATATAATCCCAGGATCAGAATGATAGATAGATTGATAGATAGATAGATAGATTGTTTAAAATAATTGTATCATGCCTTATCGCTTGAAACGTAGAACAGGACTCAACCAAAGGATTCTAAAAAATTCATTAGAGGCAGAAACATTGAAAGAAACTGTAGGTATAAATTTACATACATTTCAATAACATAGAGGTAGTTAAAAAACGAAATCATATTTGATTCACACACACACACATACACACACACACACACACACACACACACACACACACACACACACTTTGATAGATAGATAGATAGATAGATATGTATATATGTATGTATGTATGTTTGCTCAATGAAGGAATGAGTAATTTATTTTAGTAGGATCGGAAGATAGATAAAAGAGAACAAGAATTTCGAAGAATACAAAATGGACAAAACTAAAATGACAAATGTTTACACTTGCAAAGAATACACTTATTAATTGAAATATACTGATTTACTGAAAAACTTCAACTGAATTAACTATAATTACATTTTATTATGAGTAGAAAATGCCTTGACCGTAGCGGATTGAATATCTTAGATGCAAAAATATCAACAAATACTTAGATTGATACGTTTTAACTGGTTGAGATTTTAAATAGATAAATATATAGATCTATAAAAACAGATAGACTGATACAAAATATCGATAAAAGTATGCAAATATACAGAGGAATATAGAAACAACTATAGATGCATAGATGGATAGACAGATCGAGGGTGGCGAATGCACAGATTAAAATTGATAGTTTTCTGACTAAGGTAGATACCTATAAACACACTAACGGGAAATAATACTGGTTAGATAAATTGATAGCTAAAAAGGAAAAAGAAAAATACAAAAAGACAAAAGGTAAAATAAAGAAATCTATGAATTTCTAGTAAGGATGAAGAATAATATTTGGAGAGCAGAACGAAGAAATATGAATATGAAATGATAAAGAATAATAAAAAAAGAAAAGAAATTCTAGGCATCCATTATCTGTTTACGATCATTTCTTTTCATATGTCGGCCGTCGACTAACATTTTCTTTGGCAAGATTCTCAGCAGTGCTTGCGCACACAGTCTTCCATGTTTAATTCTTTGTTGCTTTCTCGACAAACGCGTCGGTTTTGACGTTTCTTATGTTTCTGTTTTTTTTTTTTTTTTTTTTTTTTCATAAGACAGGTAATAGCGCTTTTCATAAGTGCTAATCAGTTTGTTGAAATTCTTTACGCCTTTGTTAGCTTTATCCCACATTTTGCTATACGTGTGCTCATTATGGGCGCACGCATGCGCAGAATACACTCACATGCCGATGCCATGTATTCCAGTTTCTGCAACATTCAATCAATGAATCTTATAGCAAAGAAGCCAGGCAATGTTGAAGCTGCAGCTGTTATCTTCCATGTAGTTTATTTATTAATCTTTTATTAAAATTTATTATATTATTTTCCTTTTTATTTCTAAGGAAACATGGAGAAGACAGCATGACTGGATTTAAGCTTCTACTCACGTAGACACGAAATCCATTATATATATATATATATATATATATATATATATATATATATATATATATATATATATATATATAAAGCATTCAAAAGTATCGAGACTGAAACTGAAAGTACCAATACAGATATGGGCAATATATCGAACACGTTCTTTTGGATAGATCCCTTGTCTTTAAATAATTATATTCCAGGTGATTTTCAGTTATTTAAAGCGCAATTGAAACTCCCTTTTGATATGGCTTAAAGATGTACCGGTTTATTTCTGTTAATGTACCCTAAATCCTGGAATATTCGCTTTGAGATGAATTGTCCTTTTAATAACAGAATCAAATTGTATATAGTTGCTAGGTTTAGTTTTGGTTTAGTTTTATGGGTTATCACCGATGTTAAGTAATTTAATAATGTATCCTCTTCATACGTATATATAAAATATAATATGATTTGGTTTGGTTTGATTTGGTTTTATAGCATATCAACGATTTTAGATAATTTAATACCGAATCCTCTTTAAACATATATATTAGATATACATAATTGGTTTGATTTGGTTTTGTGCCATATAAACGACTGTAGGGGATTTAATGCGAATTCCCTTTTCATATATATATATATATATATATTAGATATATAAGATTTGGTTTGGTTTGGTTTTATGGCATATAAATAATTTAATTAATCTAAAGCCAAATCATCTTTTTACATATACATCAGATATATATATGATTTGTAAAGATATTTTTTATAATAATTTTAAATAAGGCAACGATCATTCTTTGCACACAATTAAATGGTTCGTAGTATTGTTATGTATTACCAACAATTCTTTTAAACTTCAGGCATTTGTTCACTAACAGTTAAATGATCAAAGAGTTTTGATTCAAACAATTGAATTTAGAATAAGTCCTTTGTGCGAACTCAGTTTAAATGGCAAACTTCTGTTTAACCTATAGATAGGACCCTTTCTGGTGCAACCGCTCAGAGCCACAGTTGACCTGGTAGTGATGGCAATGATGGAGTGCACCTCTTTCGCCAAAGCTCCAGGATTAGTGAAGCTTCATATCAGATTGTTTAAAGTCATATACAGGACACTCGTAGGAGGGTCTTAAACCTCTGACGAGATGCAGTCAGCATAGTCTAGAGCCCCAGCCAATTGGGTTGAGGTTCCTTGAGTATGAAGGATAGCATTTCAGCTACAACGCACACAGAAGAGTAATTACTAAAATTATATATATATATATATATATATATATATATATATAGTCCTGTGAATATACCAGCCACATTCTGAAATGCTTAAAACACAAATCCCGTCAATTCTCCTTCCCCCGGGGTCATAAATTCAGTAGAAATAGTAATCTTTAGTAATTTCCCCTCGCACTTGTTCATAATCCTACTTTCAAATATATATATATATATATATATATATATATATATATATATATATATATGTGTGTGTGTGTGTGTGTGTGTGTGCGAAAATTCGTCATTGTATACATAACTGGATCATTCACAATCCCGAAGATGGGTCCAAATTGGGATGAAATATCTTGGAAAACGTACGGTACATTCCTAAACTCATGTCATCCTCATGTTAAAGGATGCATTTGTTAATTTATATGGATCGAGGATAGAACTGTCAGACACAAATAGTGTGGCTCATTTAATCAAACATGGTTTAAAAATGATTCATATATATATATATATATATATATATATAAGGACTGCCCAAATCTTGACAGCTGATAGCTGTCTTTACCACGAACATTTCAATATATCATCTTGATCAATGGCTAAGAAAAACAAAATGCAAAAAATAATAAAGTCGTTAATCGTCTGTATGTCGTAGGATTATAATGAATACCCCTTGTGCGATACTAATGCCATTTTGTAGTGATTTGAGGACGTGAACGACATTAACAGATTATGCCATATGAAAGAGTATTTTTCTGCTCTGAACAACTGATACTCAAAATATTTGCCTGTAGATGAACTGTTAGTTTAAGAAGCAAAAACACAACGTTTTACTCATTGCCATGAATACGTAGGAAGCTTTAACTGTACAATAGTATGATTTACCAAATGTTGGTATTAAATATGCATTGAGAAGTCTGATTAAAAAGTTGCGGAAATTATAACTGAGACAACTGTATATAAAATCTACATCACTATATAAATTTACTTTATAAGATAAGTCGCTCAGCCCTGCTCACGTCTTTATATATATATATATATATATGTATATATATATATTATTTTCATCATACAACGTGTGAAAGCACGTGCGATACTCTGTCCTCATCAGCCACCAACTAGGGTGATAACACAGCTTCGGTAACTCAAGGCTGTACTGCCACTCCTGGCACTACCAAGCAGCTTTTGCCACCGGACTGGGTATTTAAAAGAAATATATATCTATATATACACCAGATCAACTAAAAGCAGGCATTACATTTGACGTTAGTTCATCTTCATTTTAGTGCAGTTTGTGATCTAAAAATGCGTTTACTTACGGCCGTTCCTTGATTTTGCGTAATCACATGAGAAAGTTGGTTCCGCGTGTATATCATTCATGTTGAAATCCTTTCTATATTCGTCAACTTATATATAAACTTGAATAAAAACAAACATCGGTATTTTTTGCCATTTCACGTTTACCAGCTATGTTACAACCATCACCCAGTTTATTTCAAAATTAGTTGATTCAGCAGTAGTTCTCAGACGTTCCCCCTTTGATCCGGCAGTTGATAGACAGATAAATACCTTCTTCGATTGCTACTTTCGAAATGTTTTTTTCATGTAAAGTTGTAAATGTCACAGAAATGTATTGCAATGTTCATAAGATGGGACAAGTATATTACATTCTACCAACTATTAATATAGACTTATGTGAAGTATAGAACGAAACAGTCTGTCTGTGGATGACAATATATATATATATATATATATATATATATAAAGCATTCTGATGCATAATAAAAAAGAAAATAATATCTAAAAATTCCGTTTGAATGGAAATATAATCAATGTTATAATATTATACAGCAGGTAATATTTGAGCTGTTACAAATTGGGCAGTATTTTACTTATTCGAACATATATGTATCTTATTGTGAAAATTCATCTGCTCTTAATGAAAAATGATGAATAATTGCATCATATTCAACATATTTTTAGTATTACTTCGATAATACCACGAATTTGAATCATGCATATATATATATATATGTCGAGCATTCAATAAGTTTCCAGATTTTTTTGCACTGGCATTTTAAATTGTCGTAGACTCTTGAAAATTCAGTAGGTTATTGCTATACATCTAATGACTAATTCTTATCATTTCAGGTTCAAATAAAAAGCTACAGCAGGAATTGGAATACATCATACTAAGCCTGCTTGTCACAACTGGTGAATTTCAAATATGCAATCTGGACGAGAGGATACTTTAGAAGAACGATATGCAATAAAATTATGTTTTAAACTAAGTAAAAAAAGGCCACAGAAACGTATGGAATGCCTCAGACTGCTTTTCGACTATCTTGCATGAATCGAGCATCAGTTTTTGAGTGGTAGAAGTGATTCAAGGAAGGCAGGGAGTCTGTGAGGGATGATGAGAGGTGTGGGAGGAGTAAGGAAGTCAATACACCAGAGTTGATTGGTCAAAGAGTTAGGGTTAGGGTTAGGGTTACTATGTTGAGGTTTTAAGGGAGTTCCGGAAGAGATTCCGTCGGAAGAAGGCAGCACTGTTCAAATCGGGTCAGTGATATTTCCAAAAGGATAATGCACCAGTCCACAACTCCATCCTCGTCACAGACTATTTGACCAAGATGGGAAACAAGACAGTTCCTCACACTCCCTATAGTCCAGACCTTGCTCGCTGTGACTTATGGTTATTCCCTAAGCTCAGAGGCTGTCCTTATGAGACGATTGAGGAGATGGACGAGGCTGTGATGAAAGTCATTGACACGCTCAAACAAGAGCCTTACAGAATAGAACGTTGATAGAACGGCACAACAAGTGCATTGCAGCCCGAGGAGATTACTTCAAAGTGACTACAGTTTCATGTGTGTACTACCAATAAAAGTGGCCGTACAAAAAAAAGTCTCGAAACTTATTTAATGTTCCTCGTATATATATATATATATATATATATATATATATATATACGATGAACATTAAATAAGTTTCGATATATATATATATATATATATATATATATATATATATATATATATGATTTTTTGCCATTGTCTTATTTTTATTGGTTTCATTCTGTCCTCAATTTTTTTAATTTGATGATTGTGTTTTCTGTTCAATAGCAGACATATGAAACTACTAATATTGAGACAAATTTAAGGGGAGTTCCCATATATTTTAATCTCTCTCTCTCTCTCTCTCTCTCTATATATATATATATATATATATATTGTGTGTGCGTGTGTGTATGCTTCAATAATCCAATCCTTCTCAGTTAAGATTGCTCAATATTGATGATTTATCATACGTATCTTAATTAGAATAGAATCCAATGAGAGTCAAGGCTGTTCGTTGACCAAAGGAAGCAGCGTCGAATCAACCGAAACGGACATCGAAACGAGGTTAACGAAAGCATGGACAGCTATCAATAGGCTATCGATTATATGGAAATCAGACCTAACCGATAAAATGAAACGCAGTTTCTTCCAGGCAGTGGTCACATCGATACTGCTATATAGATGCACTACATGGACGCTAACAAAACGGCTGGAGAAGAAACTAGATGGCAATTACACAAGAATGCTGCGTGCAATCCTGAACAAGTCCTGGCAGCAACACCCCACAAGACACCAACTGTACGGCCACCTGCCCCCTATCACGAAAACTATTCAAGTTAGACGAACCAGACATGCAGGACACTGCTGGAGAAGCAGAGATGAACTCATAAGAGATGTACTCTTATGGATCCCCACACATGGCCGCGCAAAAGTAGGACGACCAGCTCGAACGTACATTCAACAGCTATGTGAGGATACAGGATGTTGTTCTGAAGACCTACCTAGGGCGATGAACGATAGGGAGGAGTGGCGAGAGAGGGTCAGGGATATCCGTGCTGCCAGCATGAGATGATGATGATGATGATGAGTCAAGGGTTGTTGACGCTTTGTCTATTCTTGATATTCTTTACTGAGATACATATGCCATATCACCGATATTGAGCCCTCTTTATTTCTCAAATTATCAAATTTTAACTGTCTGTCTGTCCCTCAGCCTCTCTCTCCCGCTCCGTACACACACACACACACACACACACACACACACACATATATATATATATATATATATATATATATTAGGTTTGCTTAAACGGTTTCTTTCATCATCTGACAACCGGTATAAAACTGTTGAAATGACAAGCAAGAAAATAACTAGTGCAAAATATTATTGCGTGTCTAAGTCTGCTTAAAAGATTCCAGCCTGAATAAACTCGATGAAGTGATAGAGAAAAGAAACGTCAATCAAAGAAAAGACACATTCCCCGTTTTCGGTTCGGCGTATACCAATGCCTTCGAGCAACACAAAGATAAAGAAGCGAACAGCACAAGAACAAAGAATAAATCGGACATTGTCAGTGGATATTCGAATACATTATTCGAGAATTGCACTGATTATTCCAAAAGGAATTGTCAATAATACAATCGAACATTTTCTTTAATCAAAGCTCTTGAAATATTTGGAACAATTTTAGATATATATTAGATTATCATGACCCATTAAATAGTCTAAATATAAATGATAGCAGGTTTGCTGAAAATTTACATCTCTTAACAGTTTTTTAAAATTTAAACACACCATTTTTTAATACACTCGTTGCACTACGTTATATATGCAAACTAATTTTAGGAGGTGCCGCGGTGGAATGGTTATCGTCGTAGGAAATGGACACAGCGACACGAGTTCAAATCCTGGACGAGGCTGATTGCATTTCACATAGCACTAATTCCCTTCGGAAAGGTATGAATCCAATTATTCTCCGTCCAGCTATGGGTAAATAGTAGGGCAGACTGATTTCTTCGGCATTGGTGAGGCAACTAGTCTAGGAAAAGGAAAACTCTGAATTTAGTCTTGGTGAGGCAACTAGTCTAGGAGAAGGAAAACTCTGAATTTAGACCTTTTAAAAACCGCTTGAAAATTGACCTTGTGTCATATCCTGCCCGAGCGGAGGGGTTGGTAAATATGAATATATGCAAAATAATTACAATATTATGGTATAGCCCAATAAGCTGTGGCGTTAGAATACATTAGACCCCACCAAAAATTTTGTCCCGAATATGACACTAAACAACCTGATGGCGAAGCTCTAGCCTTTGAAATGTGGGAAACGTGGAGTTCTCCTTCATTGCCATTGCTCTCTGGTCCACGTTAACCCAAAATTGTTCCACGTGATAGGGTGTTATCAGATGGTCAAATAGAACAAAATGTAGGCAAACAAATGACTCATGTTAAATTGCGACTGTTATATAGCATAACTTGAAATTATTGAACTCTGTGCAAAAAAGAGCACAGGTTTGTTTAAAAACTATCTACGAACTATCTACGACAGTTCAAAAACTGTCTGCAAATTATATATCAAATATATATGTCTAAACCGGGTTTGGGATCAAATAACTTATAAGGGTTGATATGTCATAAAACCAAGCGAAACCATCTAACATGGTAACATTCTTTGATAAATCCTTGTAATTATTTGTAAGAATGATTACAGAATTATCATAGCAAAGGATCGTAATAAAAGCTACCATGGAAACATTCGTTTAAAAAAAAATAATAAAATCAAATAAGGAAACCATCATCATCATCATCATCATGTCGTGCCGCCAGCATGGATATCCCTGACCCTCTCTCGCCACTTCTCCCTATCATTCATCACCTCTGGCAGGTCTTCAGGTTTACATCATGTCTCCTCACGTAGCTGCTGTATGTAAGTTCGAGCTGGTTGTCCTGCTTTTGCTTGGCCATATGTGGGGGTCCATCGGAGTACATCACTTATGAACTCGTCCTTGTTTCTCCAGCAATGATCCGCGTGTCTGGTTCGTCTAAGTTGTATAGTTTTCGTGATGGGAGACAAGTGGCCGTATAGTTGGTGTCTTGTGGGGTGTTGTCACCAAGACTTGTTCAATATTGCTCTCAAATAAGGAAATAGTTTATTAAAATTTATGAATACTCATTCATATTGATGTAATGAATTATTTTCAACTTGCACACTTAGGAACAAATGTTCAACTTTTCCAAATTATGCAACAGGATAGAGAGAACCATGAAAGATATTGGAATAAGTGGTTGTTTTAGTAACATCATTTCATAAAGAACACAGACATGGGCAACAAAATAGAAAGTCATGGCAGCTCTATATACATAGATATTATGAAACTAGACAACACGTAATGTTCTCATTTTAATATTAGTCCACTACCATAAGTATATTTTTGGTGAGAAAAAGTGAAGCATTTCATGGATATCCCTGTTATTTCCAGGAAGTAGAAGATAAAATGTGTGCTTCCACATAATTGTAGACCCCCAAAATTTACCATTCAGTTGTAAATGGAACATAAAAAGACAATAATCTATACAAGATCATTTTGCGGGTATTGCTTTAATAAACACAGGACTATAATGTACCATTTTCCTGGGTTGCAACAAAATACATTCATACATACATACATACAGACTGATATTTTTGTAATATACAAAACAACTCTTGAATCATTAGAATTCCAACTGTAAGAGAGGTCAATCAATGTATTGATGTTTCAATTTAAGACTGAATGAAGGATTTCAACGAAGATTGCTTATTACGTGAATTTGGATGGTTAGAAAATGCTGAAAACTAATTCTCTCAAATCTATTTCGAAGCAAACATAAATTATCATAGAACAATTCATTTGTCTTTGACTTTAGTTTTACTCGGCGTTCTCATTCGAACAATCATTTTAATTCTTTAATCTTTAAAGCTTTGTTTTATTTTCATGCCACCAAATGTTGACTTTGATGAATGTTTTTTTACGGTGTTCATTATGTTAGACAAAAAGAATCAAAAAATAACAAGCCCTTAAAAATCCTTCTTAAAACATTAATTAGAAAAATAGATTTCTGTCTGAAGTGATAAAAAATCTTGAAATATCTCTTTTATTTCCTGTTTTTGAATTATTTTTTACAACTCAGCAGCAAACATTTGAATTGTAATCTTAGTTTGTTTGTTATAATATTATGTAAAATATAATTAATCATAAAACTGGCTCGGACGATTTATATCCCATCTAATTTCTATGCGTGCTCGTGTGTACTTGTTCATGTAGTGCGTGTGTGGGTGTATTTCCCAACCTCGCTGCACGAGTAGTATTTGACACAAGGTCATTCTTAAAGTGGAGCTTAACAGGTTTGAATTCAGAATTTTCCTCCTAAACCGGTTGCCATACCTAGGCTAAAGAGCCTAGTCTACCCTACTGTTTATCCATAGCGGGAGGGGAAATATTTGGATTCATACCTTTCCCAAGAGTATTAGCGTAATGAAATGCAAACAGCCTCGTCAAAGTTTTCAACTCAGGTAGCCGTGTCCATTTCTAACGATGCTAACTATTGTGTGTGTGTGTGTGTGTGTGTCCGCGTTCTTCTAGGGTATTTATATACGGATCCATTATCTGTTTCGATCACTAAGATATTGAGCTGTTAACTTCAAAGATTCTAATGGCGACTGAGACTGACACTTAACCTGGCTCACAGATATCCTTTTGAAAAATAAAAGAGATAAAAAGAAATATCGTTTTTGTTTCTATAGAATGGTCAGTAGAAAAGCATCAGCGGTGCAAAACTACAGAGACAGAGATTTGATGAATAGCATTTAGAAGACAAATGCAGTCTGAGGTCATTTCTTATATTCTAAATCTATCATATAATAAATTATGTTAAAAACCTTTTTTTGAGTAAGATTGAGGACCAAAACCAGTCACTGAGTTGAAGTGGGTCGCTTATCAATAATGATGCAGAGAATTGATTCGATGGACTGAGTGTGATCTCCGTTGAGGATATTCCGTGTCGTACTTTTAGACACATGTTCTTGAGAAAAATGCATTTATTACTTCCTCCCTCTGTTATGAGTAAAAACTTGTGCATCTGAAGCTGTTTACAGTTGTAAAATGCTGTTCATTTATTGTATTTAATAATAAACACCAAATGTTGGGGTGTGGGAATTTTCAAATTGGAGACTTAGCACATAATAACATAAAAACAACAACAACAACAACAACAAAAATAAAGCAAAAAATAAAAAATAACTTTCAATTATTATTTGTAATCTTTATTTCGTCGATTGGTATTTCTTAATTTGCTTAATTTAAAACAACTTTCAATTATAACATCTTAAGCTTGTGATGAGAAATACATCCAGAAGACAAGTATTACCATTAAAGAGTACAGCAATTAAAATAATTAGATATATTTATATACAGATTTTGGAACCCTAATCACAGTGAAAACTTATCGTTCTACACCTTCAAGTTATCTCAATAACACTAGTCACTTGTGTTTTGATAATCATGGACGCAGGAAAACGAGAGAAAATAGCTCCCGGGAAAATTACTTATACTATTTATTAGAAATTTATGTTCCATATGTGTCTTCAAAATCATTCTCGGATTTGATTTATCATTTCGTCAAATTATAAATACTTTTTTGACATTCAAATATAGGTTAGTAGTGATAGACGAAAAACGCAGAATATAACCAAGAATAACAATAAAAGAAAATCGTTCAGTCTCAGTGTTCGTCACTATTATGAATATAACTGTTTTCTTTTGCAGAGTTTAAATGGTTGCTGAGATATTCGATGCTATCTTTACAATCAGATTTCAGTGCAGAAGTATTTATAGATACTTGCCTATATCAAGTCGTTCACATGAGCAAATATACGCCTACAAATAATCTGAGTCAGCTCATTCAACTAGTCTCACATACCATTACACATATACTGTGTTAAAATGTACTATTCATAATCTTACTTCAGATATAAATGAAACTAAATAAATGCAGATTTGTCAGCCAGGATTCGGCTTTGATGCTCTGGTCAAACAGATAATTATGGTCGTATGTTCCAAATATGCTACAGACACGGTGCACGTCTAAAATGTTAATTAAAACATATATTACTATTATCATTTCAAATTTTCCTTTGCAGTTATACCAATTTTATCTTAACAGCACAATTTTTACTTTCTTTGTAATAAAAAATAGAGATTACATTTTTATAAAGAAGTATTGTTGTCACTTTCTCCTCTGTTATGCAATATTAAGTCATTTTTCACGGTGATTCTGCATCTTTTTACAGAGCAAAAGGGGATTAAAGCATTTCTTCAGGGAAAGCATAAATTCATTGTGGTTGTCAGTCCAGATCTAAATTCTATGGAAAATTTATATCATTTTTATAAATGGTCCATAAGAAGGATCTCTCCACCAAAGAAGATGTATTTATTTTCTAACGGGAAAAAAACAACATTTCTTTAAATTAGTTAAATCTATGCCTGAAAAAAACAAACAAAGCTCTCTTAAAAGATCGATGAAAAACAACTTAGTATTCTACATAATTTTTCGACGATATGTTACGTAATGTTCAAAATTCGGTTATTCCATAATATTTCCTTTTTTAGTTACAAGACATACTCTATTAATTAAAAAGAAAAACCTAATATAGTTTTTATATGGTTTATTTAATATATTACTCATAAATAAAAAAAAAAGCAATTTAGAAAAATTTCTCTTATTTTTTTATATACTGCTGAAAACTAACAAGCATAAATGAACACCATCTAATCGCACAAGTAAAGTTGGCGACCGTAGTCGTGAACGACCAGTTGGCTCCTTTTTCAATAGCTACTACACAGAGTTGTAGGGGAGGGCGCTACTCATTTCCCTGCATTGCTCCACTTTACCCTTGATACGTACCTTATGTTGCTGAATGTTAAGCAAGGAGGTATCAAGTACCATTTTTAAAGTCTTTGGTATGACGCGACATGGGATTGAACCCAGGTTTCCAGGCCCATTGGTGAACACTCTACCCACAAGGTCAATGAGCCGGTATTCATCTAAATGCACTAATTGCACACATTCCTTAATTTTTTCAAGTAGCTGTAGAATGTATTTCTTCAATCATTACGACCACTATAATATTATCGTTATGATATGCATAAAATATAATATGAATTCAAATTAATTTTTGTATTTGGAAATATGATTATTACAAAAATGAATTTTAACCAGAACAAAGAATATCTGAGTGTCTTGGGAATTATTTCTACAAAGAAATATTCGCATTTGACATATTTGTAAATTAAGGAATCGGAAGATGAACGTTTATTAGACATTAGTAATGAATACTGACTTTTGAAAAAAAGCGTCTTAAACCGGTAATGTATTGATTTTACTGTAGGAAACATCATATTATTCATAGAAATATTCACTGAAAAATACATAAGAAGAATTATTGACACCATTTTTTAATATTTTATTTTAGGATGAACATTTTTGAATTTGAAAAATTGTCTTGACTGTAAATCAAAATTTTCATGTAAAATAATATATCGCAAATATATCGGTAAATTAGATTTTAACATTAAAAATCTACGAAAAAAAAACAATGTAATATTCAATTACTCAGTGATGTATATACATTTTTCAGTAAAAAGTTGTATTTTAGAAAAATGTATACGGAAAATGTAAAGCCAATGTCTCTACCTTTATTTATATTTGATTTTGTTCTTTGATTATCGGCAAAATATACCTTATGTAAAACATGTTTATATGTATATATATATATATATATATATATATATATATATATATATATATATATATATATATATATATATGTGTGTGTGTGTGTGTGTGTGTGTGTGTGTGTGTGTGTGTGTGTGTAAAGAATTCAAATCTTTGAGGTCATTATAAATTGATTTCAGGTCTATGGTGACTTTCTTCGGATTTTAAAACCTGAAATGGATTTATTATGACAACAAAGAATAGCATTTTTTATTTCTATTTTTATATTAGAAAATATTTTAGCGATGCGCTTGAGTTTTGATGTATTTTTAATCCCAAATTAATTATACTGTCGATAGCCGTTGACATTGAGCACTCAAGTTGGATACTCTAACCCCTTGGATTTTTTCTCGGATTATATATATATATATATATATATATAAGAAGTAAAACTCATCAGATGTGATCCATTCTAAATTCATTTCCACAATCTATTTACACACAATGCGTAGAAACTGGCCAGTCAAATGTTAATATAGCATGAGGTTCAATCTCGTGATAAGATGTTAATTTGCGAGACATTTACGTGAAAATAGCATGCTTTGGTTTTAGTTCACATGATATTTGAATGAATGAAAAAGTATTTCGCATTCTAACATAGGATTAAAAATTCTAATAATAAAAAGTAAGTAGGTTCATGTATTAGGTGACAGAGGAGACAATTGCAGACATTCTGACACTTAGATAATCATTCGCTTTATTTGTTCGGTAATAAGATTTCCGTGTGCTCCTGAATACACATTCTTTTTTCATCCTGACAAAACCTTCAATTATAATAAATATTTACAAACTTGAACTTTTCTCACTATATCCCATTTTATTATTGTAACTTCATACCGTCTTTTGTTTTTAATGTATGTTTTCATCATTTTGTATAATATTACAAAATGATGAAAACATACATTAAAAACAAAAGACATTATGAAGTTACAATAATAAAATGGGATATTGTGATAAAAGTTCAAGTTTTCAAATATTTATTATAATTGAAGGTTTTGTCAGGATGAAAAAAGAATGTGTATTCAGGAGCACACGGAAATCTTCCGTCAGTGAAGGTTTTGTTACGGTTTTACCAACTATTTTTGCATTTAAATTCAGTAGTTTATATATATATATATATATATATATATATATATATATATATATATATATATATATATTTATCAAAGCTCTTATGAATTGAGCACTCCGTTAGCCGATAAATGTATATAGAAATAAACGTATACGTTAAAGATTCCTTCATTAACACTGAGAGAGCAATAGCTTTGGGGTAAATTATCCAAATGACTTAAAGTCAGCCGTGTTTCGATCCCAGCTTGGAGCATTTCACGTGACTAGTGATCTTTTAAGTATTGTGATGCAAGGAGACAGTCTGTCTGTGGATGACAATATATATGTATACATCCATGTATACTTGTAAAACGTTTATTGATTTATTTTTTATATAAACAATGACAATTATAACAATAAAAATAATAATAATGCCTTTGAATTACTAGAAATCCATCAAAAAACGCATAAACAAAACTCTGATACAGTACCAGACACATCAAGTTGTGTCAAACAAAAACAATCAAACGAAAAAGAACTGCACACTTTGGCAAGTATCACGTGGTCTCCCACTGAGAGGAGAGAAATAAAGAATAACTACTTTCCCTCCGTGTTTGAATTAGCAGGCCGCCAAGGACTGACCGTTGAAAGGGGAATAGTAATATAGGTCAACTTCGGCCGGCCTGTCGGAGAAAGTAAAGAATGTGGGTCAGACTATCTGTACTCCACGACCTCGCTCGGGTGAGGGAGATAGTGGTCCGAACGGATCGCCTACAGTAGGAAAGCCAACAGATGTTTGCATTCTGTGACCAGGGAAAGGAAGAAAAAGGCTAATGATTAGCCAGAAGGCTGAAGAGGCACCTTCTTCCGCCATCAGAAATAAGGGTAAAGAAAATCAGTTTTTGATGATGAGGTCGCCGTGAGAGGACGCGGGACCTGATGCCAAGACTCCGGGTGAAGAAAATGGAAAGAATCTTGGACAAGAGGGACCTCTGCCTTCAAGCCAGAGCATTAAGAATATATAAAATTCCGTCAGCCCGTAAAAGAGAAAATACTCTCCGAAGGAACCCGTCGAAAAGTTAAGTAAACATTAAGACTGTTCCTCCCTACACCCAATCATGTACTCTCTCTCTCTCTCTCTCTCTCTCTTTCTCAATTTAAAGAAAGACGAAGGAAAAGAAAAAAAGGAAGAAATATATTTATAGTTATGTATTATCCGCTGATAATATAGCCGACACGTTGAATATGGGTGTCCGCGAGTGTATTAAAAAACTGTTATATTTTAATGTCCCCCACGTGTTGAAGTTTGTTCATTGTGTCGATTACTGTCAAGTTGTCTATTTCATGTTTATTTTCAGCTTCTTTCGCCTTATGTTATTCTCCACTAAATTGTCCTATTCTTTCCTTTAACAATATTATACAGGAAACCGGAATTGTCCACTGCTATGATTAATATTATTATATCTAAAACTAGAGGTCCATATCTTCCATTGTTCTAGGGGTAGGAAGAGTTAGTGGCCTGGTGTGTGTGTGTGTGTGTGTTAACGTGAAGTTTGGAAACCTCTTGCCAGCGGCGGTCAGTCTAGCCCCAAATTACCCCCACATAATATGCCAGTTCCTATATGCCCGAGAAAGGACTCTGAACAAGGACTTATTCTACGAGGGATCAAGTGCCAGGCCGCCCCGTCTTCACACGTGCGAAAAATAAATTCCCCGTTTGGTGATAATATTTAAATGCACCAGTTCCCATACGCTTTTAAACGGTTGCTCATCAGGGGATATTTATTCTAATTTGACGTCACACAAGTGAAAACACCACACTCCCAAACGATACACTACCAAGCAAGCATGAAGAAACAATATCACAAGAACAAAATATAAATCAAGAAAATTTAAAGAGAATCATGAGTAGAGAAACGACTATTCTACCATCATCAAGAAACATAGAATGGAAAACACTTAAGATAGAAACGAATAAAATAAATCACATATTACCTTACATACCACCGAATAATATAACCAAGTTAAATGAACTAATCTATGCAGGTGCTAAATTAGTTTGTGAGAAAATTGGGATCCCCTCAAAAAGCACGAAGAAACAGTCAAAACCGGGATGGGAAATTCGACTGGAAACGCAAATAAAAAAAAAAACTACGAAAACAAGCTAGAATGATAAAAAAAAAAGAGAGGCGCTGAAATAAGAGGGGGCGAAGAAACAGGCAACACAGGAAAAATGACTGTACAACTTGAGGAAATAAACCAGAAAATGCTGGCCATAGAAGGAAGATTAAAGAGATATCGACAAATGGTAAAACAATACAAACAAAACAGGACTTTCCAAAACAACGAAAGGAAATTCTATCAACAATTGGGAGGGAGTGACAAGAAAACATACCAACAACCGGATGCAAAAGAAACCGAACGATTTTGGACGAAAATATGGCAACCAAAAAAACATAACGAAAATGATGAATGGATAAACAATATTACAAGAGAACTAGATGGGCATGAAGAAGGCCCCAAAACGGAAATACTCATCGACTTACTCAAAACAAGACTAAAAAGAATATCAAACTGGAAAACGCCTGGCCATATTAGAATAAATGGCTCCAGGTTCAAGAAATACACCTCCATTCTCGGGAGACTAGCACTAGAAATGAATAGATGCCTACAAGACGCGCAAGTACCTGAATTGATAACTTGGGGGAAGATTACATTAATCCAATAGGACCAAAGCAAAGGATCTTCTCTAAACAATTACAGACCCATAACCTGCGTACCAATGATGTGGAAAATACTAACAGCACAAATAAGGGAAAAGATTTACTACTCGCTAACAAGCCGCGGATTGTTCCCTGACGAATAGAAAGGATGCCGCAAAGGATCCAGAGGCACAGCAGTAATACTCTACATAGATCAACACATCTTAAATGAGAGGAAGACAAGACGGAAAAATCTAGTTATGGCCTGGATTGACTACAAAAAGGCATTTGATATGGTTCCACAAAGCTGGATAATACACTGTTTCAAAATGTACAAAATATCGCATGAAGTCATAAACTTCATCACAAAGAACAGGCAAACCTGGAGAGTGGAACTGACAGCAGGAAGACGTTTAACTGAAGAAAAAAAAAATCCAAAGACAAATTTTCCAAGGAGATGTACTATCACCCTTACTATTCATAATAGCCATGATGCCACTTAAACACATACTCAGAAAATGCGCAGCCGGATACAAACTTAGTAGATCGCAAGAGAAGATCAATCACCTAATGTACATGGATGACATTAAATTATTTGCAAAAAATGAAAAATACTGGAAACTCTCATACACGCAGTGAGAATATACAGTGAGGACATAGGAATACAACTTGCCATAGAAAAATGTGCCATGCTCGTCATGAAAAGTGGCAAACGACATAAGACTGACGGAATGGAACTACCAAATCACAACAAAATTAGAACGCTCGGAGAAAACGAAACCTTCAAATACTTGGGCATCTTGGAGGCTGACACCATCAAACAAGTGGAAATGAAAGACAAGATCCAAAAAGTATATCTCAGGAGAACTAGAAAACTACACGCGACAAAACTCTCTATCAGAAACCTCATCAAAGGAATAAATACTTGGGCTGTGCCCCTCGTTTGATATTCGGGACCCTTCCTCAAGTGGACCAGAGATGAACTTAAACAAATGGATCAAAGAACAAGAAAACTAATGGCTATGCATAAGGCATTACATCCCAGAGACGACGTTGACAGATTATATGTATCTAGAAAAGTGGGAGGAAGAGGACTTGTATTGTATTTTGACCTTGGGCCCGAGCAAACATGCCATTACAAAGTGACGCACCTATCCAAGAAAATGACACTCAAAAACTCCTGTAAGATTTGATATACAAACGGATCACCTAAATCTCGGCCCGAAGACCAGATCTTATAATAATCAACAAAAAAAAAGAAGAAAATCTGCAAAATTGTCGACTTTGCTGCCCCGGCATAGCACAGAATAAAACTGAAAGAATGTGAAAAGAGAGATAGAAACCTTGACCTTGCTAGAGAATGGAAAAAAACTATGGAACATGAAGGTGACAATTATACCAATTGTGATTGGTGCCTTTGGCACGGTAACTAAAGTATTATAAAAGGGCCTAGAAGATTTAGAAGTAGGTGACCGAGTGGAGACCATCCAAACAACAGCATTATTGAAAACAGCCAGTAGACTGAGAAGAGTCCTGGAGACTTGAGGAGACTTGCTGTCACTCAAACTCCAGTGAAAGTCTATCAGCTTACGCTGATGTGAAAAACTCTAATGAGTAATGAATAATAATAATAATAATAATAATAATAATAATAATAATAATAATAATAATAATAATAATAATAATAAACTTTATTTTCTCTAGCATTCCTTTTTTAAGAATCATGCAGTCTTGTATCAGTTCTGTAATATATTTTAATAATTCTGTTCTAATATGCGCAATATTTTTCGAGGTCTAATATTGCCATTTTATGCTCAATTTATTTCGTAAGTGAACATTTTCAAAAGGAATATTCAATTGTTAGTAATAGATTCTGTCTAACAACAAACAAAGAAAAAAAAACCGTTCCCCTCTGTGCAAATATATCAGTATCGTCTCTCTTTGTACTTAAAGGAAAATTTATTTCTTTGTTGAATTGGAAATTACCGATGTTGATTTACATTCGATATTTTTATAGTTTTTCGTAAGCAATAACATATTTTAAATTGGCATTCATTTTTAAATAAAATATTATCTATTGATTTTTTTTAGAAAAGAAAACAATCCATTTAATACCATTAGATTAACTATATTTTTACGCAAATGTAAAATAACTTACAAACTCCTTTTCTGTTTTATACGTTCGTCGAGAGTGGACTTATAATGTGGCTGAAGCTGAGAGGAAAATAATGAAATAACCAACAATGCAGATTTAAAGTGAGTGTTTATCCAAACGCATGAGTCAACCGACTCGAAGAAGACTTCACTGAACCGATGAGTGTCATCTAACATTTAACATGTGAAGATAAAAACAAACTGATTTATAAAAGGTCTCATTTTAAATTAACAAACAGAATCATTTGAAGCAATGAACTTGCCAATAAATCTATATTACAGTTGGGAATTCATATCATGAAATTAATAGAAACCTGTTTGTAACTCATATCAAATGATATTGGTCTTTCGAAGATCTTTCAAGCATAAGACAGCATTAACTGCAGGATCGAGGATATTTATATACGTACTGTCTTTTATGATACGCTTTTGGTGTCATGGTTACCCTAGAAGAAAAGGATCAGTGTTAGAATCCAGTACGAAACTGTTTGAATTTCTCTTCAAGTTAATACCTTGTAAAAGTTATGAATCAAAGTGATTACCTTTCGCAGACTGATTACTTTTACGTTGGTTTGAAAAAGTGTCTGAGGGAAGGAAAACTCTTGATTTAAGCCTGTTAAGATCAACTTAAAAATAGAGTTGAATCTTATTCGTTTGGTATGGATTAACAAGTGGGTAGAGTGTTCGCCAATTGTCCGGGAGACTTGGGTTCAATAACTGGTCGAGTCATACCAAAGACATTAAAAATGGTACTTGATACCTCCCTGCTTAACACCCAGCGATATAAGGTACCTATCAAGGGTAAAGTGGGGCAATCCAGCGAAAGAAGTAGTGCCTTTTCCTACACTTCGGTGTTGTAGCTATTGAAAAGTGAGCCTTCTGATCGCCCTCGATTACGGTCGCCAACTTTATATATATATATATATATATATATATATATATATATATATATATATATATATATATATTGTGATGTAAATATGGATCCGAATCCGACAGTATGAAGAATACTCCAAATTAGATAAATTTATTTTGATGCAAAGCCAACGTTAGATGTTTCGGTTTTAATAACCTTCATCAGGACTTTGATATCATGAGAATCGTTCACTCAGCGATTGATGCTTTTCGAGATAACAGGAACAAACAAATGTATATATGTATATGTTATTTCTTTCTTTCTTAATTTCTTTCTTAAATATTATGTATACGTACACACAGATGCACACATTGAACACTACACTTCCGCTAGATATTATAAGGGGATTAGAATAGATAGGGAAAACATCTTTACATATTAGAGTTTTTGTCGTATTTCTTAAAATAATTTCTCTTATGTCTGTAATTATTGTTCGACGAGCAATGTAGCCTACTAGTTCAAAAGTCCAGAAGGAGAGTGATTCGCCGATAAAATAAGTATCTATATTAGCCGGATTAATACAAACTTACTGAGACATTTAACACTTTAGTTTTGCAATATTAGTGCAATTTATCTACCCCTTAAAACACATCCCTGTCCAACTCTAGATATAGAAAAAATCTAATAAAAAACACCTCGATGATAAATAAAGAAAAGCAAACTAACAAAAGTTCAAAATTCTTGAACTCCTATGTATAAAGCTCAAAAAGCTTTTTCTTAAACAAGGTCAACTGCTCGATTAAACATTGACAGTGATATTTTCCCGCCAGTTCTACTCTCCTAGTTCTTTCTACCTTTAATAAAATTCCTAGTCTTCCGTTAATTCCCCTTCCACTTGTTCTTCCTCCTGTTTTTTTTTAAATATTGATAAAATTTGCCATTTTTACATATCATTGATCATTTTCTCCCCCAAAGATAACTCCAGATAGAGTTAAAAGTATATGTTTAATTAGATACTTTCTAGATTTAATGCACATTATACAAACGTTATAAGCGGAATTTTCTGTCAGGTTTCTATTTTTACTGATAACTGAATCTTTCATGACATCATTGATATGTCTTAATAATTCCATTCCGAAAAATGAAATATTTTTTAAATTCTGAAATACATATTTTATGACCAATTTGAATAAACCAAAAAAATATCATTTTTTTTTTTACATAGGGTATATTTTCATTTTACTTTTGCAAGTAGTTGATTTGTTCTTCAAGTCTCATTTCCCATTGAATTTTTTTCTACCGTGAGCAATAGAAATACCCCAACATTTAAACTGTTTTCTATATAGTGCAAATGTACTGAGTAGAGTGATTATGCTAGCTCCATCGAGATGAAGTCACACCATTTCTTCAGAACCAAACTGATCGTATCTTTAAAAAAATGGTGAGATATTAGCTAGATAGAACTACAGTTGGCATTTCCTAAAGTTTACATGTACTACACAGGTAACAGTTCAAAATGTTGGAGATATTTCTTTTGAGTTCAGTGTATGTGTTCCCTAGTGGGATACCTCGTTCGTCTCTGATTGTCTTTGCCTTTGAACAAATGAGATTCACTATTGTAGTGATTTCGGAGAATTTTGAATAATTTATTCACTTCACTTTCAAATTTGATTTCTTTTTCCAGTTTTGATTCCTTAGTGACGATAATAATTTCCTCTTTCAAACGCGATTTTCACTATCATCTCCACTATTTTTCTTTCTTTTTGTGTTATTATTTTTCATTTAATATTGGTGGAATATTCCTTTAGGTTTTATTTTTCATGATTCTGTTTCGAGTAGCTCTTGTTTAGCAAATTATGTGACCAATATATGCTTTTGATGATAATATAATTTGATAACTAATAATTTCTCATCATCAACATTTCCCCCATTCTATAAATTTTGCGGCATTGTTTTTATCCAGACCTGAAAGCGAGTGAAGCTATTTGTAGAATTCAGTTTAGAGAAAAAAAAAAGTAACATCTGACGATCCCATCAATGTAAGTATCTTAAGTTTTCAGATTAGTCTTGAAATAAAGCTAGAAGTAGTCGAACATCGAGAGTCTATTTGATGCTTTAAAAAGTAAAGTAGAAGATAAACTTACCAACAGCCATGGAACAACCAGAAGAGTTCGTAACCCCGGAGTCATCGAATATAAAATATTACATACTATTCAGATAAGTACAATTGATAACAAACAAAATTATATCCGTATAACCCAATGAGATTTAAAAACAATCTGAAACAATTTCTGATAGATTTAGACTATCGACGATATATATTTAAGCTTAAGATAACATTTGATCTCGTGCTGACATTACTAAATATTTGAAGTTAGTGAATTCAGTTTATTTGGCAGAAGTCTCTTCTGCGGTTTGTAATTTTCACAAACCTCTAATCCTCTATCTTATAGACGAGACGCTCTTTAGTCAGAATCGCAATTACACAAGACTCACTGAATTAATCGGTTATTTGAATAAGAAATATTTTACGTTGGGAATTGGTGACCTATTGCCAAAAGCGAATCAATGTTTTAGCGGTCAGAGACGGTATTTTGCCTGAATAAATATAATTCCTATGATATTTTCATGTCTTATAATGAAATCAACTTTGTCATATTGAACGGCAATAAAGAGAAAGAACAAGAGAGAGAGAGAGAGAGAGAGAGAGAGAGAGAGAGAGAGAGAGAGAGAGAGAGATCAGGAGAAAAATTATGAGAGACTCAAATACGATCAAGAGATTAGTATGCATGGTCGTAAGAATGCTAATAAACCGTGAAAAGATATTTAACAAATATAAATCAACAAGTGATCAACTTGTATAAATAAAAACACCACACACGCACGCACTTGCACGCACACGCACGCACGCACTTGCACGCACACACACACACACACACACACACACACACACACACACACACACACACACACACACACACACATATATATATATATATATATATATATATGTTCCTAGATTCACGCTGATTCGGGCTGGTAGTACCAGTTAGAGCCTCGTTTATGGGCCAAAAACCTGTTTAAAAGTTCTCGTATTCGATATGAATACTTGATGTCATATGACCGTGTATAAAAGTTATTTTAAAACTACACAAAAATATCAATGCAAACGTACAATGTATGCAATTCCAAAACATCTAAGCATAAAATAATCCAAAACTAGTCGACATCCCGCTAAAGTCAGTCAATCAATATGGAAGAGCTGTCAAGTATTATATACCCTTCCGCAGTATTATATATATAATATTATATATTATCAAGTATTATATACCCTACCTACGTATCCTAGAAATACCTTCTCGCCCTAAACACACAGTCGGGTACCTCATTCATGTGAAAAGGTTTTTAAATTACTACAAACACTGTAAGGGAGATGTGCTTATTTTATTCAGAGTACACAAAGATCTGTCCATGGTCAGATGTAGCGGTCTTTATATTAAAAAAACATTTTTTACGGGTACTTACATATAAGTTTTTTTTTTACTTTAAGTGTATTTACTTTTCATCCAACCATTTTATTTAAAAAAAATTTTTTTTTATGAAACCTCCTGTTTTCATCTTCATTTTGAAATCTTCTGTTTTCATCATTTCTTCCTTAAATGGTTTTGCTTATTTTTAAGAAGCCTTTGTTAAATTTATCATTTTTTCAATTTCTTTCTTGTTTACTTTTTTACATTGACCTTCGTACTCCGGCCATATTTTTTACAGACTTTCAGATTTGGTGCCACGATAACTGAGACTGATGAAATAACATATCCAGTAAAGAAAATAAGCCTCTGTCATAATAAAACTTTGCATATTCTCATATTTCATTGCGTTTCATTTGATGTGACTAAGAGAACGAGGAATAGTCAACATTCTGAATAAACCGGCAGAATATTTGCAAAATATTTTCTTTACGTTCACACACATTTCGTAATGTTTTTCCATCTCTCGTTCGTCCTACTTGAAACATTTCAATATTGTTTTTGTGCAACACACACACACACACACACACACACATAAACACATACACAAACACACACACACACACATGCGCACACACACACACACACACACACACACACATATATATATATATGCAGTTTTTCTTAACGATTCCGTCATGTGGACTTTTTCTTTTTTTCTTTTTTGTTTCTTATATCTTCATTTTATTTTGATTTGCGATAGTCACACAAGAGATACAATACACACACAAATAAGAAACACCAGCTGTGGTTACACTTGTTTACGTAGGACCAACACAATTTCTCTCAACATTTTATCATACAAACAGATATATTGCCAAAGTATCGAATATTGCATGCTGGGGGAGACCCGTGGCGAAATGGCTAAAGTTGTGGACTTTGGCATCATAGTGAGTTAGAACTCAAGTATCGTTACAGCGTCTTTTTCGGATCAATACTCTTTGGAAAAGTAGGAACCACCTTATTCCCCAAGCCATAGTTTAAATAACACCACAACCGTTCTTCTATAATAGAGATATTGGAAATGAATAACCGACGAAGTTTGATATGCCTTTAACCAAACTTAATTGGCATGCGACAATGATAAAAAGTAGAATCTAATCTCGTCAGAGACTTTTATGGTGCTTTTGGCAAAATATACACCATTATGTATGTATTTATCAACCCCTCCATTTTAATGCGACACAAGGTAATTTTTTCAGGGGACTGCAGATAGTTTGAATATACTAGAGTCGATCCAAGGGTTTTTTTAGGCTAACCTTGTTTTTCTTTTTTTTACTTCTCCTTCACCTCTCATCTCTATACGGGCTTACTTATGTAAGAAGTAGTCATGAGCTGCTATACCAAAAGTCTAAGCTCTGGCTTTTCTTTCTTGGTGAAACTTAAAACATTCTAAATGATCTCTTCATATACACATATATATATATATATATATACACACACACACACACACACACACACACACACACATATATATATATATATATATATATATATATATATATGATGAATTTGCTTCTGAGTTAACTAGAATCATTCTTGCTAAAATGAAACGAATTTTATAAAATTAACAATTTAGAACCACCATCATGCGAAAGAGAACAGATTGTTTGAGAGTCCAGAGTGCAGTCTATCAAACTATTACAAACAATTAAGATATAACAGATCCATATTTCTACGATGAGTTGCTTTTAAAAACTCTTGTTAATTGTCGGTATCTATCTATTTAAATGATCGTGTTAATCTTTTTTGAAATAATATTGTTCTCTAATATCAAAATTTACAGAACATTTTTTAAAAAATTGCATTTTTGAAATTTTGGTGAAAAAATAGTATTTTCAATCACTTTGATTTTTTTCTTTCTTAGAGAAATTTTTCTTTTTTATATGAATAATTTCTGTATATATATTGGTCGCGCAATATATATATATATATATATATATATATATATATATATATATATATATATATATAGGTCACGCAATTTACCATGACTTGTTAATTCAGTATCGCATAAAACGTGACATGAACCAGTGGCAGATTTTCGGCTTCAGCATACTGTGATTGTTGGTTCGATCGCCAGTGGTGGAGATCACGGTGTGCACCGCTGATAAGGTCGAAACAGCTGTCCAGTGCTTCGTATGTCAGGTGTGTGCCGGATATTCTTGTCATGGTAATTTCTAACTTAATATATCAATTCCTCCATATATATATATATAGTGTCATCCACAAACGTACTGTTTCATTGTATCACAACTTATCAGTGTGGCTAAACACGCAGGTCACTTCAAGTTGGGATCGAAACAAGCTCAACTTTACGTTAGACTTAGTTTCTTACCGCTTAGCCACCAGCTGACATACGTCAGGTAGAGAATTATAAGGTATCATGTATTAGCTTTTGTTTGTTTACATTTGATTTCCGGATAGCTGAGTGCTCAATTAAAATATTTACTCAAATGGAAAAATTCATCACTTCTGAGAAACGAAAATTGAATAAATCGTCAGATGCACACTCAAACACACATACACATTCGGTCTCTCTATCTATATATATATATATATAAAAGAGAGAGAGAGAGTGAGTGTGTATGTATGTAATTAAGCAGCATATTT
This sequence comes from Sepioteuthis lessoniana, assembly GCA_963585895.1. Lineage (NCBI taxonomy): Eukaryota > Metazoa > Mollusca > Cephalopoda > Myopsida > Loliginidae > Sepioteuthis > Sepioteuthis lessoniana. The sequence goes on from OY757912.1 coordinate 102,538,440, forward strand.
TCTAACAGGCATATTTTATTAATAATGGCAGAAAAGGATTCACAGTTGAGTTCTTCTAAGCTTTTTCATGTTCACAAGCGAGATGGCCCAACTGTCGATGAGGGTTCATTAATAATTGTCAGAAATATCTGTGGTTTAAACCATTGTGTATGTTCTTTCGAACGTCGTTTTTCAATGGCGACAATATGGGTACGACCACGTCATTATTTATAAAATGTTTTCTAAGATCAATGAAGTTTTTAAGTGATAGTATTAATCAATTGCACTTGTTATCACGTTTGAAGGCGCAGTCAGGAAGTACTAGTTTGAATATGTCATTAAAAAGTTTTTCACTGTCTGTACCATTGTTTGTTTGTTTTTTAGCTTCAGAGCCATTTTTATAATTAAAAGTTAATTTTCACTGAAACATCTAGATTACATATTTTCGAAGTTCTAGATTAAATATCCTCATCATCATGTAATGCTGCTCGCATGGATTTCCCTGACCCACGCTTGCCACTCGTCTCCATCACCCATCGCTCCCAGTAGGTATCCAGGCTACATCCTTTATGAGTACAGATTTGTTGTAGATAGGTTTTTGCTGGTCACACAACTCTTCCTCGTTCGTATGAAGGGGAGCACAGCAGAACATCACGTTTGAGTTCGTCCTTACTTCTCCAGCTGTGACCCACATGTCTTGTTCATCTAATTTGAATTATTTTCGTGATTGGTGGTAGGTGGTCGTAGGGCTGCTATGTTGTTGGATATTGCCTCCAGGATTTGTTGAATACAGCTCGTAGTATTCGGGTGTAATTACCGTCAAACTTTAGGAGGTGCCTGTGGTGTAATGGTTATCGTCGCAGAAAATGGACACGACGAAACGAGTTCAAATCCTGGATGAGACTGGTTGCATTTCACATAGCAGTAATACTCTTGGGAAAGGTATGAATCTAATTATTCCCCCTCCAGCTATGGGTAAATAGTAGGGCAGACTGGGTTCTTCAGCCTTGGTGAGGCAACTAGTCTAGGAGAAGAAAAACTCTGAATTCAAACCTGTTAAACTCCGCTTAAAAATTGACCTAGTGTCATGTCCTGCCCGAGCGGAGGGGTCGGTAAATATGGCAATTACCGCCAAACTGTTTTTTTCCCATACTCTATGTCAGTGTTCACGTGATGCCTCCATATATCAGTACTGACACTATTGCTGCTTGAAAAAAAAATGTGTTTTATCTTATCGGACAGTTCTAACTTCCCCACGTCAGATTTTACAAGGATTGAATGTAATATTTTTAAAACTACCTTTCTAAGAGACTGAAGATTGTTTTAAATATTACAGTACAAATGTTATTTAAATAAGTTACAGATTTAAGATGATTTTTTTAAATTCTAAATGTTTAAAGTTTATATAAATCTGATGTGGTGGTAAGGACCATATATTTTGTTATCACAGAGCTGTATAAGTAATTAATATCACAATTTTATGGGCACTATATATATATATATATATATATATATATATATATGGTACTTGTTAATGGTACTTGGTAAATGGTACTTGTTACCTCCTTTCTTAACACCCAGCAATAAAAGTGGGTGAAGTGGAGCAACCCAAGGAAAAGAGTTGCGCTCTCCCCAACACATTGGTGTCGTAGCTATTGAAAAGGGTGCCTACTGGTGGCTAACTTTATTTGCTTATATATATATATATATATATATATATATATATATATATATATATATAAAGAGAGAGAGAGAGAGAGAGAGAGAGAGAGAGACACATTTTCAAAGAAATAGTTCTTATTATTGGTGATAGACCAAGGTTTTAACAGCGTAGACGCATTGTTTTATTCTGATGATCCCATGGTCAAAGAAACTTGAGTTATCAAGTGCCGTTTATATATATATATATATATATATATATATATATATATATATATATATATATATATATATATATATATATATATATATATATATATATATATAAACAAGAATGACAGAAAGCGCGAGAGATAAATGAGAGACAATGATTGAAAGAAATATATGTATGCGCCTATATATTAGAATTCATAAATGTATGCGCCTTCGTACGAATTCGACTTAATGAAATAAAAGATTGAAGAAAACTGTTCACTATATATTATATTTTATCAAGTTTGATTCTTGTGGTTTCACCGCTACTTAAATCTATAAATACCAGACATCCTTAGTCATGAATACATCTTACAGAATGAAGTATATTCAATGTTCCACAAGCGCAGAGACTGGATCAGTTTGAGCCAGACTATTATGAATGTGCCATTGATCAAATAATATAATACACTTCACTTGAGAAATTTAGACAACTCTAGAAGATGTTTTTGACTAGTTATCTGTAAGCAATACAATTTCAGTCAACGTAAGAGTTGTTGAAATACTGTTTGGTAAAGGAACCCATAGACAGAATTATGTAAGCATGATATCATAGTTTTTTTTTCATCTGGAAGTTGAACAGGCTTTGGCCGATTGTTCAGCGGAGACTGGAGAATAGATATTTTACTGATTGGAATCTTATTTAGAATGGTACGATATACGTTCTTGAGATTGTAGTGTCATGTTTGTCGTCATCGTATATGGAAACGATAACCCGAGTTCAATCCGAGATCAAGGCTACTTGTTTTTCCCTTCAGGCTGATAAGCTTGGAAAAATTAAGCTTATCTATCCCTAGCTATAAAGTAATTGTAGAGTAGAATGCGCTATTCAAAGTTTGTATTGCAACCAGTCAAGGGAAGGAAAACTCAAAATTCAAACCAGCTGAAACTAGCTTTGTGTCATATCCTGTTCGTCGCGAAGGGATTCGGTAAATATATATAGTATTTTCTGGCATACAAGTCTCCCACATTTTGTAGTTGAGATAACAGTATTATAGAGATATGGTATTTTAGTTGCAATAACTAGTAGTCTCTTGTGCCTTAGTAATAGTTAAGCTTTTGGATACCCTGACTTCACATATAAATCCAGGATATAGTTAAGAGTTGTTACGGAGACTATAGATGTTCATAGTATCTCTTTTCTCAACAAGATGTTCAAATGAAAGTCAATATAATGTTTTCATTTGCTTCGGTATAAAAATAAGTGAATTTAGATTTTAATAGCATTGCTGCATTTATTAACCAAAACCACCCGACAAATGCAAGATATGACATAAGATGAATTTTTAAGAGTAAAGCTCGGTTGGTTTTCGTGTTTTCCTTTGTCTAAATTGGTCATCAAACCAAGCCAGGGACACCTAGTGCATATTAATATCATTTTTTAACTGGTGGGGACAAAGAAGATATAAATTCACGCTTTTTGTAAGGGCATAAGCACGAAGAAAAACAGACTTGTCCAGAATTTTTAACATGGTCATCGATTTCCGTTCCAACGACGATAAACATTACACTAAGCGCGCCTCCTAAGTACGACTTTTATTTCTATTGACTTGGTGTGACTATGAAATTTGCTATTTCAAAGTGTATACAAGACTCGGCACCTACACTATCATCACCACCCACCGCTGCAAGCTTAAACGACACCACCATAACGTGAGTGTGTATCTTGTTTTTGTGTGTCTTTGTGTTTGGTATTCAGTAAGTCTGCATTCGTCTGTATGCGTTTATGTTGATACGGGTGTGTTTTCATGCGTATGCGTGTGTGTGCGTGAGAGAGAGAGAGAAAGAAAGAATTGATGAGATAGTGAGAGAGATAATTGAAGGTATATGTTAGACCCAGTGTAAAAAATACGTATCATGCACTGATTGTAAACAGATGCTTCATTGGGTGTTCATTGTAGGGGAAATGTTGTCAGCCAAATCCAAATTCTTTAAAAAATAAAAGGAACAAAAAAAGAAGAAGAAATAATTATCGGAAAGCAGGAGATTCGAAAACTCAACGTGGGAATTTTCACCGGATATTTAATACGCCCTAGTTGGGGAAGAGTTTCCGATTGTAGCAAATTGAACTCTGTTTGGCGATATAATCCTGTGTCCTTGTACCTGACAAAAAGTCTCTTTGGAATAGTGGGCTCAGCAACGTTGCTGAAGTGCATGCATATTTCCCACCGACTCACATAATCGGATTTGCAGTCCACTTTAAAAGCCACTATTTCAAATGAACATTTGCTCTTCAAGCATGCCTTCTCCACTTAAAAGATGCATCATAATTTTATTACTACTCCTGTTTCTTCAAATTTGGTCTCCTTTCAAGAGAGTTAATGTGAATAAATTGGTATACATTTATACATATCTGTCAATATATATATATATATATATATATATATATATATATATATATATATATATAGTCTGGTTTAATTGTTTAATGGCATATTAACGTTTGTAGGTTATTTAATGCCAAAAAATCCTTTCTAGGAGAACACCAGTGGCAATATTTATCCCAATGTTGGTGGAATACAAGGAGTTTATATATATATATATATATATATATATATATATATATATATATACATGTGTGTGTTTGTGTGTTTTTATCGATGTGTATGTGTGTGTGAGTGAAGGAAAAAAACGTTTTAAATATTTTTGTTCGTTTGTTTGTTTATTTATTTGTTAGTTTGGTTGGTTGGTTGGTTGGTTTGTTGGGTTTTATGGCCTATCAAACTTTGTAGATTATTTAGTGGGGTAATGGTTAAAGTGCTACATTGCGGAATCGTTGTAAGCGTATTCGAACACCAGTCGCACTATAACGTTCACTTTCGGAGAAATAACCTTGGTAGAGGTATGAACCTCCTTATATTCCCTGCTAGGGGTTAAAGAGCATCACTGCTGTTCTTCTAAAGGATGGCTTTGGCATTAAATGAACCACGAAATTCACAAGCTGTGTCAATCAGGGTTTAGTAGGGTGTATTCAAATTCCTGCTGTAGCTTTTCTTTTGAACCTGAAATCATAAAAATTCGTCAGTCATCTCATAAGATTAATAGCAATAACATAGTGAATTTTCAAGAATCTACACCAATTTTAAATGCCCATACGAAAACATTCTGGAAACTTATCGTATGCACCTGGTATTTAACAAAAACAGAATATCAAAAATTAAACAATACATCTCTCTCTCTCTCTTTCTCTCTCTTCATCTACCAATCTCTCTCTCTCTCTCTCTATATATATATATATATATGTGTGTGTGTGTGTGTATGTGTGTGTGAAGAGGTGTATGTAATGTGTTGACCTGTTTTTTTCTGAAATAAACTTTTATTTTTGATGAATCTATCCTCACAGAGAGAAATACGAATTCAATATTCGTATCGTATTTGGTTACCTATCTTTTCCTGAGAACGAAAAAATAGAAATAACTTAGTCCGAGGTCTGGTAAATAAAGTGGATTTGGTAGGAAAAAAAAACAATAGATCCAATATTTTTTCATGCGTTATTCTTGTTCAATGTATCCCAGCCTTATGACGGAGAAGCACTCAGTTCTCCAACAGGATTTTAAAAAAATATTTTATGCTCACTTTTCCTATCTTTTTCAAGTAGTGGCAATGTGCTGATTGGGATGTGTTGAGGTCAAGTTCTAATTCCCAAGTGCTTTTTCCTGAGAATATTTTTATGTACACTGTCTAGCTTTCCAGATTATAAGTTCGCATTGCTTGTCTGATTGTGGTTTAAAAACTCAAAATTGATAATATCACGATGATCCCGCAATACATATATATATATATATATATATGTATATATATATATATATATGTGTGTGTGTGTGTGTGTGTGTGTGATTAGAGGCGCTCATGGTGCAAAGGCTCCTTTCGTAATTGAGAGGAAGGTTAGAGCCTTTCATCGTGTTTCCAGAGTATCATACAAAATCTGAAAATGTTAATTTAGTGCAAGACTTTAATAGAACATGGAGTACATCTTCATTAACATCATTTCTGACCAGATTGCTAGTATCTGTTAAAGTCAGATATATGGGTCACATATACATTGCCCATCATTTACTAAGGTTTTTTTTTATTTGTTGTTTGTAACCACAAAGCTGTATGCAAACACATATCGAATTGGAATACTTGAGGAATGGAATAAATAATGTTCAAGAACAATATTTTACTCGTTTAAAAAATAAAGTTTCCAACGAACTATTGTCTTATAAATCATATAAAAATAGGGTTTGGCATTAAATAACCCACAAACGTTGATATGCTATAAAACATCAACCGAGATAAATTCCTTAATCATTATCAAAGTTATTGAATGTTGACATCGATGTAGATAATTTAATTCTGCAAAAAAAAAAAAATCATTATTTAGATGCTAATTTCTTTTGTAATTTGATGAATTTTGTTTTGAAAGTAAGCTTCAGAGGTCAATTATTGTTAACATAAAAAGTCAAAAAGCATCAGTTGTTTCTTTAAGGAAATAGTATGTATTTATTTTAATCTTTAATTTGATATGCATGATCGCATCAACGTTACTTGTTTCACGCATATATATATATATATATATATATATATATATATATATATATATATATATGGTTGGTCGAGTTATAAATAATTTTCGTTTTAGTAAAATATAAATTAGTCAGGAGTGATATGATAATAAATTACTTTCAATCAACTGGTTTGTTAATTGGTTGTACTGTTGTTTTGTTTTACGTCGTATCAACACTTTTTGGGTTATTTAAAGCCGAATAAATCATGTTGAAAATGTTTCAAACAATTCAGTTTAGTATAGGTACCCAGTTTAAATCTTCAAACAGTTAAATTTCAAATAATTCACGAAAACATGGGTACACAGTTTAAATGTCAAAAACAGTTTTATTTCAAATAATTCATTTAAACATAAGCATGTAGTTTCAGTAGGCCGTTGAATGTAAGGATAAATAATTCCAAACAATTCTGTTTAGCAATATTATTTTGTTTAGTTCTATTTGAAACATAAATACGACCCTATCAGCTGCAACCATTCCGGGCTATGGTGAACCAAGAAGCGATGGAAATGAAGGTGTATTCTGCATTCCATAAAACTCCAGCGTAACAGAAGCCTCACCATCAGATTGTTTAATGTCTCATTTAGGACATTCGTTTGGAATGTCTTAACTCTCGGCATAGATGTTGTCTAAATATTCTGCAGCTGCAGCCAACTGGCCCATTTCATCAATAATTATTTACCCTTATTTTGATCACCTCGTGCCATTTATCAAGTAGTTTGACTTTTGTCAAATAAAATTCAGCTGGTAACGAGTTCAGGAATTTTTCCACAAACATTTTCATCATCTTCCCAAGAAAAAAGTTTGACATTCAGAGCATTTCGTTGAGAACGAAAAGATAGAAATAACTTCGTGCACGGTCTGATAGATATAGTGGATTTGGTAGAATCAACCATTACATCCAATATTTTTTCAAGGGTGAGTCTTATTAAATGTATCCAAGCCTTATGACAGAGAAGCACTCAGTTCTCCAACTCACGGATGCAGGGTTTTTAAAAAATATTTTATGCTCACTTTTCCTATCTTTTTCAAGTAGCGGCAATGGGCAAATTTGGATATGTTGCGGTCAAGTGCTAATTCTCAAGAGAGAATATTTTCATGCACACTTTGATGATGTTGAGAATATAAGTCCTCACTGATTGTCTGATTGTGGCTTTAAGACTTAAAATGGACAATACCACGAAGATACCGCAATACAGACGGCATAAATTTTCTTCCGTGAAGATTCGCTATAGTATACATCATTTTCAATTCACCGCCTTTTTAATAAACCATTACTTTTCTTCACCCATAAGAATATTCTTAAAGAACAGGTCTTTTTCCTGCTTTAAAAGAATACTTGTTGCTAGGTAAATGTGATCTTCCTTATTCTTCTCGCTAATAGTCGGAGGAACTCAAACACCGAGCTTGTTCACTTTTCAATCGCTTTCAAGTGGCGGTTTATTATGTACTGGGATGTTTTGATTTCAAGTCTTATTTATCAAATATTTGGCGTAGATGGCATTCTACAGATTCTTTTAAAGTATCTTGATCTATAGCTGATAAGCGTCCTTGCCTGGTTTCATCTCTTAATGTCATATCGCTAGAACGATTTTTTGAAAAGCAGTTTTAGACAGGACGGTCAAATGGCTATAAAGCCAACAGGTTTTCTTAGGTGTTACCGTGACGTATTTCTTTGCATTTTTCAAAGCTCACGATATTATATAACAAATATGAACTTTTGGTTTCTCCATTGGAAACAAGTGAGATCATCGATTTGATTAGGATGTATACTTTTTCACAAATGAAATTAGAATGGCTGATGAAGACATGCTTAATCAAATAATTTTCGGTTGCGTTTAAAACATTGGAAGATTGAGAGTCGTAGTTGAACTTGCTTTTAAACAGCAGAAGTTTGTAGGGGAATGGACCTGTATTTAGTATTCAAGTTCCCCGACTATTTTGATGTTGAGTTTATGTATATTGAATAAGGTTTAATATTTAGCGTTTAAAGGTTTAGTTTTCCCCAAAAGTTTAATGTTGAGGTTTGATATAGAGGGTTTAGAATAAAGGTTGAATAGGGCATAATATAATACAGACATAATATATTGACACATGGATAAAGAAGTAAATGAAGGAAGATACGCAAAAAATGAGTAAAAGATATAAAACGACTGAAACGGGTAAAGGTTGTAAAACGGCGCGGACAAAATGAACATTTAAAACAAGGCGACGAACAAAAACAAATTTATATTCTACAACAATAAAACTTACATTGATATATAAAAGAAATTACTAACTCTACTAACAAAATAATAGTGTGTGTATATGTGTGAGCTCGTGAGTGTGTGTGTGTGTGTGTGTGTGTGTAACACAACTAAGCTATAAAAGAATTACAAGTTTAAAATGTCCTTTTTTTATGATTAGAAACGGGCAGTTTCTCAGAGACTGAAAAGCGTCTCATAGTCATTGTATATGAATGTCTGCGAGGCCCATTCATGTTGCCTTTCACTTCTGTTGATTCACGCTGAAAGGAGTGTGTTGCTGCTGCGAAGAAATTTGGTAAAAGAGAACAAGGGTGTTTGAAGACGACGTATTTATAGAAAATACGCGTCTTGTAGGTGGCTCAAAAACGCAGGACTTGAACTTACGCGCCGACGTAGTTTTAAGTATGTCACGTGGTCCTCCTGGCCAATGGTTTCCCGAGACTGAATATTGAGCGTCAGCCATCTTTGTGGGAACAAGTGGCATACCGCCCAAAATAATTTATTGGAGTGTAAAGTCCTATATGTTAAGGACTGAATCCAATTGTTGCTTATAGATGTAGGATTTTGATGAATTCCATCTGGTGACCCTAATCATGAAACTCATTATTGTAAGTTCTTTTTATTCTTTTTATCATTTTCTTAATTTTCAGTTTTGTAATTTTACTCTACATCGTGTAAAATATATTGTTTTAGTGATCACTTACATTTCTTAATAAATTTACTTTATTTCTAGTCTCTTGACGAACAGTTAATTCTTATTCTAATTTAATGTGCAATTATTTATGTATGTATATATGTATTTACCTAACTGATTCATTTGGATTGGGATGCAATTCCTGTTCATTTTTTTTTTAAGGGAATCTTTCTTCTTGCAAACCTGTTACCATACCAAGGTTAAAGAGCCCAGACTGACTCACTATTTACCATGGGCAAAGGGAAGTTATTGGTTTCATTCCTTTCCGAAGCTTATTACTGCAATATAAAAAGCTAATAGCCTCGTCCAGGCTTTGAAATACGGTCACCATCGACAATTTCTTCACTAATAACCGTTATGTTACAAGCGTATCCATGTATCTATGCGTGTATGTGCGCGTGTGTATGTATCTATGTTCATATAAACACAAAACTCCTCATGATACACACAAAAAAAGCTGTTAGTGAAACCCAAAACTACTCCATATACACACACACACACAGACACAACTATAAGCGTATCAAATATCAAAAACGGTTAAAGCAGATCAAAGTAAACACACTCGAGGGAAGAGGAATAACGACCCCTATATAAACCAGTTTGACTAACCTAGGGTTATTTATACTGGAAACAAAAGTGCTTTCAAATCTCATTGAGTACCCATTAAAAAAGCCTTGTGCCACATGTTCTCTAACGAAAGCTACACGCTAGAAACATACATATATATAACAGGTATGTAAGAACAGAATAAATAAATTTAAAAAAATACAAAGCTCTTTGTGGACCTTCCTATTTTAAAAGATATCCTTATTCTTTCTTTGGACGTACAACAATCATCTTTACACACACACACACACACACACACACATATATATATATATATATATATATATATATATATATATATATTAAACAAAGTAGCTGTTTAGGCTTCCTAAAAGTTGGTGACACAATTGTCGTTACACTAACACACAATAAAAAATATGAAAAATTCCATCAGTTTAGTTCAATATCGGTCTTCTAAACAATCTCAAATTGACACTGAACACATACACGCTGTACTTATTTGTATGTATCATACACTGTTGTAACAGGAAAGAAGTGACACAATGGCAGATTAAAGCTGGTTCAAATTCAGTTTTCCTTCAGGTAAGTTAGTTGTCAAAACTGGACTAAAAAATCTCGTCTGCCCAACTTTTTCCCTATAGTTCGATGGAAGACATGGATACAAGTCTTTTCGGACGGCATTAGCTCGAAATGTAACTCAAACAACATCGTACAGAATTTAGGGTTGCCGATGACATTTCCTATGATGATAACCGTTATTCTAAGGGCGCCTTATAAACTTTCATTTTTACTGTAATATTCAAATACTCATATTAGAAACAAGGTTTTATGAAATACGTGGTTTATACGAGGGTATTTCAATAAATAATGAGGATTTTGCCATAGGAAATGGCAATAGGAAGCTGTATTTACTTCAGGGAAATCAATAGTGACGAGTTTTTTCGTATCTCTGAAGATTGTCTGTAAGTCTTTCTAACGGACCGTTGCGCCCCGGCCTTTTTCCACCGGAGTATTCGCATTCCATGGATAGTTATTTTTTCTCAAGTAAACTCATGTTTAGTCTATCTGTAATATTTTTCAACTAAAATATGCTTCCCTGTACACTTGGCATATTATTTTTTAAATTCTACATGGATTGCAATTCTCAGTTGCTAAAAAATTACGACAGACTCTTGCTCACGCCTAAAGTCCTGTTGTTGATTTGCTACCATTTTGAAATGTCTCAAAATAAATGTTTTTTTTTTGTTTTTTTTTGTGAGATTGAACTAATTTTTGCTATAAATCAATTTCAAACGATGTAGAGTTTTGTTTTATGGGAAATAAATCTGAAAAAAATTGTTCTGATCTTTTTCAGAAGAATTCATTTCATTTATTGAATTAACCTCGTGTTATATTATGAAATTGATAATATTCTATGAGAAAGAACACATAAGTTTGCAGATAACTTGTATGTTTAGATATCGAGTTTCCTACTTATAGAAAACTTTTCAATCGTCTTTCGAGAACTGACAAATCAGCTTCTCCGATTTATTACTGAATATAACAATCGACCATATTACGTAATTCATGTATGCAATTATATATTGTATGACCACTGCTAGCCAGACATCAAGATAGGTTTCCACAAAGTGATAATTGTTATCAATAATTCTTCATTGTTACAATGATACCGGTACTGAAAAAATATCTAAAAACAATTTTTTGCTAATTTTACTTGCAAGAACAGGTTAATTCAGTATATACTTCTCTCTCTCTCTATATATATATATATATGTGTGTGTGTGTGTGTGTGTGTGCATTCATTGTAATAAAACAATGTGCAACAAGCCTGTTTAGCCGCAAATCCAATTATATGGTGACTTCCTGTTCTAACTCTGGCTTCTTGCCACATTATTTTGAGCTTCGTAAATCATATTATGTCTACATTTTTCTTTTCCATTTTTTCCTTTTACACAATTAGTGGAAACTACCTACGTATTTTATTTGCTGCCGTCGTACAAATAATTCTCGCGAAGAAGGCCGTAGACTTGAGCAGTTAAAAAATTCGAATATCCATGAAGAACAACTTGATTCCATTGAAGAATGCAATAATTCAGATCTTGTGTTATTAATCCATATATTTATGTAAAACGCTATATATATATATATATATATATATATATATATATATATATATATATATGCTAGAATCCCTGTGGCGTAGTAGCTAACGTGCTGGGCTGTGATGTAGTAAATGAGTTCAAACTCCACTTACACTATTATGCACCCTTTAGGATTAATATTCATGGGGAAGGGTTGAAAGAGCTTATCCCCCAACTAACAAAGACTACCAATACCATACACAGAATCACATAACTAGCAACCGGTACCAAATGACCATTTTTTCCTCATGATTTTTTGACTTAAAATATTTTCCAATAAAATGCAAGTAACTAAAATTCAAGCAAACTTTAAAGGCAACTGGATGTCATCCCAGGGACCTCAGTGTACCGACGAAAAAATGTTGGTTCTTTGCAACCTATATATCCACTCCTTTGCAAAAATGCCCCCACAGAAATCTCTTTTTTTTCCAAAGAGACCTTTATTTTTAATTGAAAAAAAAAAAAAACACTTGTTTTTCCTTATTTGAATCATTGCTTACTCGTTTACTTTGTTTACTTCTTAAATCCTTCTTATGAACACCATTTCAATATTCCCATTTGTTCCACCTCACAGCCTCAAGTAATTAAATTATATTTGTGCAATAACAATGGTGTTTGCCTTCATACAAGTTATCAAAAAACTACCAGCAGGCAGAAAGACGAGTTAATGAAGTTCTGTACCTCTTCCAGTAGGCTAGTTGTTACAAGTACGCTTGATATAACACCCTGGTTCAGGTTTCGCCAAGGTCACTCGAAATAGCAAATTAAGTGGTAATAGTAGCTATTTGGAACACATTATCCACCTGAAACGATAGTGGATGGAGGTATTCTGTGAACTCTAATATAAGATGATGGCTTTCGCAATTCTTCTACTTTTCCATTTTTGGCAGATGAGAGTAAAGAACAGGGAGCGAGGAAGGAATCAAAGTTACAAGAAAAACAAAGAAGTAAGTATTTCTTCTGTGTTCGTTTTCCATTTCCTCTTATTTATATTGACAGAGAGAGTAAATATAGCAAATTAGGACATAACACTTAGATGAGTTGTGTTGTTTTGCTTTTTCTTTCTTTCATCAATTTGCCATCAGAGACATCGCAGTGATCAGTGACTAAGCTACATGATCCTACCTCAAGCCATAAGTGACAGAAGCTAATCGCAATCTTTTATACTTAATTATAATCTATATTATCTTTTGGGAAATATAATCCACACTTAGTTCAAAGTAATTTCAAAGAGTTAAAACAAATAAAATTACTTTTTAAAAAATCAGTTTGTAACTCTAAACGTGATGTTTGCTGCACACCATGATTAAGAACTGTAAATTTTAGTTTCGTACACGTGTTTTGAGTATCTGATGAACCTCTTTAGGCAAAAAATTAATAATGGATGGTTTTATGTAGAAATATTGTATACTTTTTCCCTTGAGAACTAGTTAGGAGAGAGATCATACACTTTCTGGATTCTCAATAATTCAAGGTCAACCGTCTGTCGTCCTCCTTTGAAGTTAGTTGCCTGTGATGCTCTCATCACGTGTTTGCTAATAATCATTTTCAGTTTCTTAACTAACTTCAGAAAGAATTGTTCGATTGGTTGGGTTCTATGGCATATCAAACTTTGTATGGTATTTAATGGCAAATTCTCTCTCTTTCTCTCTCTCTCTCTCTATATATATATATATATATAAACACACACATGCATATATATATATATATATATATATATGTGTGTGTGTGTGTGTGTGTGTGTGTGTGTGTGTGTGTGTCATTTTGTGCAGTTAAACCGGAGTTGGGAGTAATTCCATAAGGTATAAAAAAACATTCAACAGTGAACATTTACATTTTCCTGGTAAAGAGCTCAATATAACTGACATTACAGAGCAATACTTTCTTTAAGAAAAAACAAAACAAAAAAATAACGGTCACATTAGGATTATAAATTTATTTCCATCCTGTTATGGGTTTTAATATAAATGAAAAACACCAAAAATTATAGGAATTCTTCATATCTAATGGATAAAATAATTCAGTGCCATTAGATCTGAAGAAGTCCTGTTATTTCTAGTATTTATATCAAAACCCATATCAGGATGGATATGAATTTATAATCCTAATGTGACCGTTGTTTTGTTTTTTTTCTTAAAGAAATACACACACACACACACACACATATATATATATATATATATATATATATATATATATATATATATATATCGGGGTGGAAATTTGCTGATTAATATTTTTGAATTAAGATTTTTTGAACAAGCCATATCTCATATTTTTGCACATCGTTAAATTGATTCAAGTATTGCTATCTAATGGTCTTATCTATGTTCGGTTATATAATCTCAATTATCCAATGGTAATGATCCAATTTAGATTCAAACATGTGTTTGCGTAGAATTAAGTGGTTTCAAGAATAGTAAATAAGTAAATAGTTTTATTGGACTCAGAGATGGAACTAACACTTGCATCAGAGTAAATATTGGAGTAATGCCAATAAAGGAGTACTCAGCATTCTTGAAAGCTCCTAAACTGGAGCCTACTCATCAGATGTCTTAGTATCATATTTGGGACACTCATTGAGTAGGGTCTTACCTCTTTCCAGTGATGCAGTCGAATAATTCTACTACCCCCCTATCACCACTTAGCCTATCGGAAAGAATATGTGCGTGTCTAATCTTTTTTAGTAAGCACATGTATGAGTGTGTTTTACTTTTTTCTAATAGGCGTTTATAGAGGCATATATTCTGTATGTATGTCTGTGTGTATAAGATAATTTAGTAGATTTGTGTTTACTTATATGCATAAGTGTCTACTTTGGCACCCAGAGTATGTGTCTATGTGCGTGTGTCAACATATATACATATATGTACACGTACGTATAAACACCCTTATTAACATGTATTTCGTTGGGTATAAACTAAATCTAATTCGTATAATAATGTAGTTATCTTCATGTAGAGATATATCTTGTTAATGTGTATATGAGTTTATATATATATATATATATATATATATATATATATATATATATATATATCCTATTTACCAACTCCTTCACTCGAGCAGGACATGACACAAGGTCAATTTTTTAAGCGGAGTTTAACAGGCTTGAATTCAGAGTTTTCCTTCTCCTAGACAAGTTGCCTCACCAAGGCTGAAGAACCCAGTCTGTCCTACTATTTACTCATAGCTGGAGGGAGAATAACTGTATTCATACATTTACCAAGGGTATTAGTGCTATGTGAAATGCAATTAGTCTCGCCCAGGATTTGAACTCGTGACGCCAAGTCCATTTCCTACGACTATAACCATTACACCAATATATATATATATATATATATATATACATGTGTGTGTGTGTGTGTGTGTGTGTGTGTGTGTGTGTGTCTGTGTGTGTGTGTGAAATCATGGTCTCTTCTGATATCTTTGTGTAAGGATGCATCTAATGTCTTTTTGTTTGTAGATTTAGGATTTCATTAGTGTGTCTTTATATTTTTTCTATAAATCCTCATTATTTCTTTTGAAGCAACGAGTTATCACTGATCTGATATATTGGCATTATATTTATATGCACGTTGCTACATTCGTAATGATGTTTCAAAATACGGAGGCTTTTGCGTTATCCAATAATTTAATATTGCTTTTATACTTTATAATTTACTTCTGTATCATTACGTCTTTATTGACGTATACAGCTTTGCTATCTGCATGTTGCATTATGTGAGCTACATTTTTGAAATTTCAGCATAGATTTCTATTTATTATCTATATTATTCGAGTGTTTTTGAAAGTATGAGATTTCTTTCTATGATAATACTATAAACATCACAATTATATAAAGAAATATACTGTACTAAAAAAAAGCGATAAAAAAGTGGATAAAATATTTCTATATAAAGGTTGCCCGAACACAACCGTTTTATTGTCTGAAGACTGTTTGTTTGTTGATGTTTTATAGCATATCAACTTTTGTAGGTTATTTAATGCCAAATCTATTTTGTACAAATAAACAGTACTATTTGAAATAATTCAGTTTAGAATGTATGCAGTTTAAATGTTAAAACAGTTTTACTGCATGCACGCGGCTAACGAAGGCATATCGATCATATGGAAATCAGACCTGACCGATAAAATAAAACGCAGTTTCTTCCAAGCAGTAGTTGTGTCGATACTGCTGTATGGATGCACTACTTGGACGCTAACAAAACGGCTGGAGAAGAAGCTAGACGGCAATTACACAAGAATGTTGCGAGCAATATTGAATAAGTCCTGGCGTCAACACCCTACAAAGCACCAACTATACGGCCACCTGTCCCCCATCACGAAAACTATCCAAATTAGACGAACCAGACATTTAGGACACTGTTGGAGAAGCAGAGACGAACTCATAAGTGATGTACTCCTATGGGCCCCCACATATGGCCGAGCAAAAGCAGGACGACCAGCGAGAACATACATACAGTAGCTATGTGAGAATACGGGATGTATCCCTGAAGACCTACCAGAGGAAATGAACGTTAGGGAAAAGTGGTGAGAGAGGGTCAGGGATTGCTGTGCTAGCGGTACGACATGATGATGATGAAGTTTAGTATAAGTTCGCAGTTTAGCACTATTTGACTTGTACATAGAACACTATCAGATGCTACCACCTTGGGCCAGTGTGGACAAGGGAGCGATGGCATTCCCTAAAGCTTCAGCAATACTGGAAACTCATACTCAGTTTGTTTAGTGTCATATCCAGGACACTCGTTGCGGGTGTCTTACCTTATGTAGAATACCAGTCTTTATATTTCACAGCCACAGCCGACAGGGCAATATTGCCTGAAGATGGCTTGGAGATACTCAAACATGTTGTGAACTGAAAATAAATACATATACGCAACACACAAACAAATCACACAGGAAGGTTGAAAACCCTTGAGACCTTTTTGTTTAAAATATATCATCATCATCATGATAATGGACCGCCAGCACGGATATTCCTGACCCTATCTCGCCACTCCTCCCTATCGTTCATTGTTTCTGGCAGGTCCTCAGGTCTACATCCCGTATCCTCACAGAGCTGCTGTATGTAGGTTCGAGCTGGTCGTCTTATTTTTGCTCGGCCATATGAGGAGGTCCATAGGGGAACATCACTTATGAGCTCGTCCCCGCTTCTCCAGCAGTGTCCTGCATGCCTGGTTCATCTAGCTTTGACAGATTTCATGATGGGTTGTATGTGGCCGTACAGCTGCTTCTTTGTGGGGTGTTGCCTCTAGGACTTGTTCAATATTGCTCGCAACATTCTTGTGTAATTGCCGTCAAGCTTTTTCTCTATCCGTTTAGTTAGCGTCCATGTAGTGCATCCATATAGCAGTATCGTCACGATCGCTGCTTGGAAGAAACTGCGTTTCATCTTAACGGTCACGTCTGACTTCCATATGACCGAAAGCTTATCGATAGCTGTCCATGCCTTTGTTAGCCGCGTGTCGATGTCTTTTTCGGTTGACGAGACACTGCTTCCTAGGTAGATGAACTTGTCTACTTGTTTCAGAGAGCTACTGTCTAGTGTGGAGATGTCACCTGTTTGATTAACGCACACGTATTCCGTATTGTGTGCATTGACATGGAGGTCAATGCCAGCGGTGTTTCATTCCAAACTATGCAGTAGGGTAAAACGGCTTATTATATATAGTTTGCGTTTAGTCGAATATTTTTTTTTTACTGATAAGCAGTAATGTGCATCTATGAATTATATAGGCAGCCATCTAAAGTTTCTCCATCTATATTGGCGATGATGTGATTTCCATTTTAAATGGCGGTCACACTGAAGTATCAATGAGCAAGTCAAAACAAAACTAACAGTCCGTTTTTGTTTTAATTGTATCATTTGACGTCTCCCTTGCGTCATTCTCTCCCAAAGCGTAACTTGATAAGTGTTGACAATTACCAAAATCCATGAAAACGGTGAAAGAAAGCAGGAAAAGAGTAAAAAAGACAAATAATAAGGATAGAAAAAAAAGCGCCTATAAGTAGCTGTACATTATCACCAAACGGGAAAGCAATACACCTTAAGTGCACTTCAGATGAGACACACACAAAAAGTGATTATAAAGAAGAACCCTTATCTACTGTCCGTCCAAGAAGGTTAGAATAAGCCGAAGCTCCATGGATAGGATGTAGATGATTTCATATAGCAAAGAAAACTACTGTTTATTCGAAGTTTTCAAAACATTATGCACATTATCTATCTTTCTGCCTCCGTCTGCTTCCGTCTCTCTAGATGTCTATGAATCAGGCCAAATACATACATACATACATGTGTGTGTGCGTGTGTGATTAACTTTCAAGTCTTCTATATATAATAAAATTTACCATGATTCTCGCCTTTATTTTTGGAGGTTGGGCGTTGGGGAATAAAACTTTTCGTGATGACGCTATTTCTATGGTAAAACGTGCGAATTAGATTTACATTATGTCTACTATTTTACTTCATATCACAGTGTTTCATATTGAAGCTTCTCTTATACGCAACCCCAATTATATATATATATATATATATATATATATATATATATATATATACCTTTGGTGACCGTAGTCGTGAGTGACCCGAAGGCTTCCTTTTCAATAGCTAATACACCGATTTGTGGGGAAAGGGGCTTCTCCTTTCCCTGGATTGCCCTACTTTACTCTTGACACATACCTTATAATTCTGAGTGTTTAGCAACGTGGCATTAAGTACCATTTAAAAAGCCTTTGGGAGGACTCAATGTGGGATTGAACCCTGGTCTTCCGGGCCATTGGTGAACACTCTACCCGCAAGAGGAATGGACCGGTATGTATATTGGTGTATACAATACATCAAAGTATATGGTCACCCTCAAAAATTATCCTAAAAGTGTTATTGTTAATGAAACAATTTTTTGTGCGATTCAGGAAGAAGTGTATTTAGTATAATAAATAAAACCATTGTGATGATATTCTTTTTTCACTTACAATACCAGTTTAATATAAGAAATAAAAAAAATCTAAAGGTGACCAAGTACTTTTCACTGGTTATATATATATATATATATATATATATAGGGTGGAACGCTAAAATAGTCGTCCTAAAGAAAACAACACTACAGCTTTATTTTAAAACTTTTATTGAAAAAATCAATTCAGGTAACTTGATTATGTCGTAGAGCTGACATCTATTCAATGTAGCCGCCTTTAGCCTCAATCACCGCCTCGATACAGATCCGGAACTGGGAGCATGCCTTTTCCACAAACGCCGGCGGGAGCTCGTCGAATAACGGCAGATAGCGGGGATCAGGCTGGCTTTGGTGCTGTGGGAGGTCATGTTGGCGATGTTCTCGACGTATGACCAAACGAAGTAGTCCAGCCGGTTCAGGTCGGGGGAGGAAGTGAACCAGTGAGAGAAGGGTACAAAGTCGTAGCACTTCTTCTGAAGCCAAGCCTGGGTGTGTTTGGACTTGTGGGCTGGCTCCAAGTCCTGCTGCCACACCCAGGGTCTGCCACCGGCCATCTGATTGCACCAGGGGATCATAACACTCTTTAGAACATCCAGGTACACTTTGGTGTTGACTTTCAAACTGACTTCGAAGATGTGAGGTGACATGATGACCCTGCTAATGCCCCTGTTGTCATAACTTGAATCGGTGGAGAGCATGTGTTGTACAACGGTGAATCTCCGATCTCGCTCGTTAAACATTGAGTAAATTTCCGATATGATAGATGGCTCCTCTCGCTCTTGGGATTCGTACACAACTGGCGAACTAGTAGATTGCCTGCAACAAAAAAAGAAAACTTGTTTTCATTAAACAGAAATGGAATCATGTCGTCTTTTCTAGGGCGACAATGTTATCGTTCAACCCTGTATATATATATAGAGAGAGAGGGGGGAGACAGGGAGAGAAAGGGAGGGAGAGAGAGAGAGAGAGAAAGGGAGAGAGAGAGAGTGAGAGAGAGAGAGAGAGAGAAATGATCGGATAGGCAAAGACGAAAATAATAAATTAACCTGTCAAATAGAAATAGCAAGAGTGTTCCCGCTTAACTATATATACAAGGGGGGTGTCCTCGTGGTGTAATGGTTAAAGCGATGGACTGCGGAATCGTAGTACGCGAGTTCGTACTCCAGTCGCGCTATTACGTTCACTTTCGGGCAAATACCCTTGGGAAAGGTATGAACCCCCTAATCCTCCCAGCTATGGATTAAATAGTACCACTACTGTTCTTCTTGGAGAATGGCTTTGGCATTAAATAACCTACAAAGGTTGATATGTCATTAAACAAAGAAACCAAACCTATATATACAAGGCTCATTAAATAAGTTTCCAGATTTTTTTTGTATGGGCACTTTTATTGATAGTACACACATGAAACTCTAGTCCCATTCGAAGTAATCTCCACCGGCTTCAATGCACTTGTTGTACAGTTCCAACAACTCCTGGAAGGCCCCATTGACGTCCTCTTGTGTGAGCGTGTCATTGACCTTCGTCACGGCCTCTTTCATCTCCTCAATTGTCTCATAAAGACAGTCTCTAAGTTTTTCCTTGAGCATAGGGAATAACCAAAAGTCACATGGAGCAAGGTCTGGACTATAGGGAGGGCGAGGAACTGTCTTGATGCCCAGCCTGCTCAAATAGTCTGTGACAAGGATGGAGTAGTTGACTGGTGCATTGTCCTGGAAGAAATGCCACTGACCCGATTTGAATCGCTAGCTAAACTCTTTTAAAACCTCAACATAGTATTCCTTGTTGACTGTATGTCCAGTGGGAACCCAGTGCTGTCAAAAAAGGGATCATCAAAAGTTTGTGCGCGGATTTGCTCGGTCAGGCCTTCTTGGGTCTGGGAGATCCAGCATGCTTCCACTGGCATCTGGTTCATAGCAGTAGATCCAGCTTTCATCGCAAGTTACCTGATCATCAAGAACTGCGGGATCTGAATTGATCAGCTCGGCCATCTCCTTGCTGTCATGATAACATCTTTCTCTCTGAACTTCTCGGAGCACCCTTGGGACAGACTTCGCGCAAATCTTCCGTATTTTCACTCGATGGCGAATAATTGTGTGTACAGTTCCCACACTGACATCAAACTGAGCACTTATTGTCTCTATAGATACACGACAGTCTTTATTCAAGAAATTCTTTATTTAGCCTATCAACTCTGGCGTTGTGACTTCCTTACTCCTCCCACACCTCTCAACATCCTTCACAGAGTCCCTGCCTTCCTTGAATCTTATTTGCAACAAAAGCTGATGCTCGATTCATGCAAGATGCTCCAAAAACAATCTGAAGTATTCCATACGTTTCTGTGGCATTTTCTCCAAGTTTAACACAGAATTTTATTGCATATCGTTCTTCTAAATTGTCCTTACGTCCAGATTGCATTTTTGAAATTCACCAGCTCTGACAATCAGTCTTTAGTAGTGTGTATTTAGCTGTTCATTTTAAGCTGAGATCATAATAATTGGTCAGTCATCTCATAAGATGTATAGCAATAACATACTGAATTTTCAAGTGTCTTCGACAATTTTTAATGCGTGTACGAAAAAGTCTGGAAACCTATTGAAGGCACATCGCATATATATATATAGTCATCCACAGACAGATTTGTTTCGTTCTATCAGAACTCATTAGTGTGGCAAGACAGTAACTTCCCGTAGCTGGGATCGAAACCTGGTTGACTCAAACGCCAAGCCAAAGCTTCTAAACTCTCAGTCACGAGGAGCGATTATCTGCGAAGTAAATTTATGAATCACAATGACAATGGCCCTCGAATTTTTCAACTTCCCTAGCAAGGTTGAGGAAATCATAATGAAATACTTCAATTCAGCTTTCATGAAATTTACAGTTAAAAACTATACCACCAAGTGGCAGGCACATGAGATTGGTATCATGATGGGCTGTGTGATTTCCCCACGTCTTTTCGTTCTAGCTATGGAACTCAATTTACCAGGTGCAGCAAATACGTCGGAAGGAGTAATGAAAAATGATCATCTGACTCTTCCCCCTTCCAGAGCTTTTATGGACGACATCACCATTCTCGTCCCATCCCAAATCTCTGCCGAATGTTTACTACAAAGGTATTATGACCTTTTCACATGGGCGAGAATGAAGGCTAAGCCAAAGAAAAGTCGAAGCCTATCGGTAGTCGGAGGATCTGTCAGGGAGATCCATTTCAAAATTGGGGGTTATAAGATCCCAACAATAAGGGGGAAGCCGGTAAAGAGTCTCGGACGTCTTTATTCAATCCCACTGACTGATCGTCATAGGGGTACAGAGGTCCAGAAAATAGCTTTGAAGGGACTAAGATCAATTGATAAAACTTGTTTACCCGGAATGATGAAGGCTTGGTGTTACCAACATGGTCTGCTACCCCGTCTTTTGTGGCCCTTACAGATGTACGAGATTGCGATATCTCGTGTTGAACGGACCCAACAGTACAGCAACAAATACCTGCGTAAGTGGCTCGGAGTTCCTCCTTGTTTTTCGAAAGTGGGTTTATATACCAATTCTGGAAACCTACAGCTCCCAATATCCTCACTGGTAGAAGAATTCAAAATTGGGAAAGTACGCCTTCACATGATGATGAAGGACTCAGCCAACGAGATCATTCGGAAGGCGTATCCAGAAATAAAATCAGGTACGAAGTGGTCGGCCGTTAAAACCGCCCAGGAGGCGGAATGCAGCCTACGAATCAAAGACACTGGTAGAAGAATTCAAAATTGGGAAAGTACGCCTTCACATGATGATGAAGGACTCAGCCGACGAGATCATTCGGAAGGCGTATCCAGAAATAAAATCAGGTACGAAGTGGTCGGCCGTTAAAACCGCCCAGGAGGCGGAATGCAGCCTACGAATCAAAGACATCATAGGCGTCACTCAAACCAATCGAGCTGGGTTGGGTAGCACGAGCAAAAATGTATTCCTCAAAATGGACCCAAAAGGAAAAAGAGACATGGTGAGCGAAGAAGTCAGGATGTTTGAGGAAGAGCAAAGAAAAGCCAGTGCTGTTATTCAGGCCAAACAATGTGCTTGGACAAAATGGAATGATATCGAACCACTTAAATTATCGTGGAAATCCTTAATTGCAATGGAACCACTGGCGATATCATTGCTTCTTCGCTCTACTTATGATCTCTTACCAAATGCGACCAACCTAAAATTATGGGGATATACCAATTCGGACCTATGCTTGTCGTGTAAAATCGATCGGGGTACTTTGCGCCACGTCTTATCTGCATGTCCACACTCACTTCAAATGTACACATGGCGACATAACAAGGTATTAGAAGTGATAATAGAATTTTTAAGAGCACAATGTGAGACAGAAAATCAGCAATCCATAACAGCCAAGGAACCCATAATTCAGTTTTTCAAGGAAGGTAAATGTCCTGTTAGGAAACAAAAAAATCCTAACATGAAGCTACTGAACGGAGCTAGTGACTGGAAAGTTTCAGCAGATCTCAAGACATCTCTACAATTTCCAGTTCACATTGTTCAAACAGAAAAGCGGCCGGACATTGTAGCATGGTCCGATTCAAAGAAGAGTGTCCTCCTCATAGAATTGACTGTCCCTTGGGAAGAAAACCGGGAGGAAGCACACGAGCGGAAGAAAAAACCGCTACGAGACACTGCGTGCCGACTGCGTGGAAAAGGGTTGGATATGCCATGTGATTCCTATTGAGGTTGGTTGTCGTGGTTTTATAGGACATTCAGACATTTCGTTTCTTTCAAAAATAGGAATCACTGGCCGCAGTTTGAAAGTTGCCTCGAATCGTCTTCAGACCACGGCGCGATATGCATCAAGTTGGATTTGGTCGAAAGCGAGAAAGTTTTCAGCATGAAGTTAATACACGCGGAATCACCTTTCCCGTGTGATGACGTAAGAAACAGTTACTGTAAACGCGTAATAACATGAACCGCCGAAAGTAAACGCGTTTTTTTAAATCACAAACTGCACTCAGAAAATGAAGATTAACGTCCAATGTAGTCTCTGCATTTAATTGATCTGGCGTGTATATATATACATATATATATATGATTCTCTTAATACCCTGTCCGGTGGCAAAAGCTGCTTGGTAGCGCCAGGGGTGGCAGTATCGCCTTGAGCTACCGAAACTGTGTTATCACCCCTGGATGGCGGCTGATGAGGATATGGTATCGCATGTGCTTTCACACGTTGTATGATGAAAATAATATATATATATATATATATATATATATATATATGGGGGATGTTCACCTATGTCTATGTGTGTTATATTTTTATATATCTATGTATTCATATATCTGTGTATATGTGTAGGATTATGGGTGTGTGCGTGTACGTCTATAGATTAATATATGTGCGAGTGCGCATAGATAGACAGGTAGATATCCAAATATTCAAACCCACACTCAAACACTCTCTCTCATACACACACATAAATACATGTAAATACACGCACACACACACACACACACGTATATATATATATATATATAGAGAGAGAGAGAGAGACATCCACTAGGTTCGATTTATTTAACGGTCCCTCAACTTTGTATGGATTATTTGATACCAAAACCTTATTTTTTTGAGTATGCTTTATTATAATCAGAACAAAATTTTCAGTGTGTCTTGCAATATTATTTTAAATCCCACATTTCTACTTATATATAATCATTGCTTTGAATATATCATATGGTATTAAACATTATATACAGCTAATAGTTTATATACATTATGGTTTTAAGAAATGATTCTAATTCAATAAGAATAACACTTATTTTTCTACACTGATATATGGTTTTAAACTTGAAAAACTCAAAAAGAATAATTTTAAAGTATATCAATTTAACCCAAAGATCTTACCCTCAAAGTTAATATCACTCAGAGTTTGAATGGACCTACGATACACAAGAAAACCTCCAAACAGTTGGCTGAAAACATGTCAACAAAGCACATGGATTACTGGAACCATGTCTTATGGTCTGATGAGATGAAGATTAATTTGTTTGGTTCTGATGGCTTCAATCATGTGTGGCGGCGACCAGGAAAAGAATAAAAAAAATAATATGAAACAGACTAGAGAAAACGGACTTTATGATTGCATTGTGGAGACACTCAGCTTTTGAGGCGCCTTTTTCCAAGTTATCGTCTACTTTTATTAGAATATCTATTTTGAAAAAGGAAAATTTCCACATAATAATTCTAAAAATACTGATGTAAATCTCATCAATAGATACTTTTATTAGTCAAATTCATTCAATAAAATAATGCTTAGATTGATAAATCTTAAGGATTCAAATTGATAAATACAATATATTTTCATTAGTTATTTAAAATAAGTAAGGATGACAATTTTTTTTCAAATTAATTGAAATTTATTTCTCTCCATTTCTATCTCCCGGTTCGTCTGTGTGTCTGTCCTTCTCTTCCCCTCTCTCTCTCTCTGTATACAAACACACACACACACGTGTGTGTGTGTATGTGTTTGAATTTATATAAATCTTATTTTCATAATCGAAACAAAACACGATCCCACGAAAAATAATAGAATTTGAACTTCTGCCTCTCCCCCCCTCTCTCTCTCTCTCTCTCTCTCTCTCTCTCTCTCTCTCTCTCTCTCTCTCTTTATATATGTTAGAAATGTTAGAAATACGCCTGTTCGATTATTAAAAGAGCACTGGGTGGTGTCATCAGTTATATATGTATATATATATATATATATATATATACTTTTTTTCCCATTCCTTTTTGTGTTTGTGTGTGTAGATATAATATATACATTAACATTCAATAAAGCCACAGAAATACTAAAATTAAAATTGGCCTTCGTAATTTTTTGAAATCAAACTCTTCCGTTAAAATTATAGTGAACGCCTTTTCCCTCACTTCCGGCTTTCATTATTATATTTTATTTATTCAACCGTGTTACGAAATTAGACAGTAACTAATTAAATTAAAGTTATTCCTTTAAAGATTTTTTTACTTTTTTTTATTTTTGCTTATATCGATTAGATTAAATCTAAATAATTAGAAATGAATAATACCAATGAAATCTTTATGAAAAAATTGAAAGGTCAATATACAAATTACCCAACGCATTCATTTTCTTATATTCATAAATCTAATTGTATGTAATTAGTATTTCAATTAGGTCAATAGTATTACAAAAATAAAACAATTTTCTTTATAACTGAGCTTTAGAAAAGAAAAATCGAGTAAGATATGGCATAAATATCCAGGGGGGCTTTTGACATCGGTGGTGACGTAGTTTCGCTTATCAATAGACTTATAGAAATATTAAATTCTTAGTCGTACAAAAAAAGATAATGGAGAGTTCTGGACTGTGACATCATAGTACGCAATTTGGGACCCCTCTCACGCTCTTACGTTCATTTAAGAAAAAAAAAACCTTGAGAATGGTAATAACCACCTTATCCGCCCACTAACTAGGGCTTAAACCGGACCTCTATTGTTCGTCCTCAAGGACAGATTGGCATTTGAAATAACTTGAGAAGGTTTTAATACCATTAAACAAAGAAACTAACCCTTAATAATGATGAAAAATAACGGTAACATCAACAATGCTATTTTTCTAGTAGCAATAATAAACCCATCCATAGGGGAAGGGATCTCTGCACACCCCAGGGTCGGTTGACCAGCAAGAACTTACCGACAACAGTTCTGCACTGACACAGGATACAGTTTAGAGGACCTGTCAGGTGCAATATAGTATGGGGACGAATAGAAAGAGAGATTTGGAGAAATCCGTGCTAACAGCATTGATGATAATTAACACATTATTGTTAATAAAACGCAGAGATATACCCTGTTTGTTGTTATTAATTGAATTATATAAAAAAAAACAATTCATGGAATATGTATTGAAAAAAAACCCAATCAATTTAGGTGTCAAAACAAAGCATGAGTCAAAGTGTTAGAAAGTGTCAATGTGTTTTCTTGAAGTTATTTGCTGTGTTCTAAAAAAAATGTCGTCTGAAGTTATTTGGCAAAAAGAAATAATCATATTTTACTTCACTAAAAATGTAATAGAATTATCAAAAAAATCATCAACACCAAAACTACAAAAAAAAAACACTTTGAAAAGTCTTTGAAACTTTTCTTCACAATAACCCTTAATGATATATTATCCATCGAATCTAATAATTTTTTACTTCAGCAATTTCAATTTCCGACATGTTACTACCTTCATTTAATTTCATCTTTACAACTGACCATACATTTTCGATTGGATGAAAATGAAAACTTGATGGAGACAATTAAATCACCTTTTCTGTAAATCTTTTATACTCCAAGAATTCACGGGTAAGTTAAGATAGACAAAAAGAAAGTTGTCTTGCTGAAATATACACTTGACTTTGGAATTAAGATATCGGGATGTGTACCATACAAAGAAAGAATTTTCCATGAAATTGGTTTGATTTGGTTTCTTTGTTTAATGGCATATCGACCTTTGTAGGTTATTTAATGCCAAAGCTATTCTCCGAGAAGAACAGTAGTGGTACTATTTAACCTATAGCTGAGAAGATAAAGGTGGTCATACCTTTCCCAAGGGTATTTGCCCGAAAGTGAATGTAATAGCATCACAGGAGTACGAACTCGCTTACTACGATTCCGTAGTCAATCGCTTTAACCATTACACCTTGAGGACACCAGCCATGAAATTGGAACAGTTAGTACTGTTTTATTCATCTCCTTCATCGACTTTGAATGGTTCATTAATTGTTAGGGTGGACAATCTTAATCTTATTATCATATCACCGTCTTTTGTTGCCTTTCTGAGCGACAGGCAAGTCTGAATTTGAAAAAAAAAATGTTGGGTCATCCATCAGGTAGTTCATATTTCGCTTAAGATACACACATGAAAATACTTAATAAAAGTCAATTTTCATGAATTTCTTGGCCCAAATGTGACGCTTTAAAATATTTACTTTAGTAAGAGGAGCTTGCATTATTTTACAAATTTCTGTTCACCAAGTATTGAACACTTTAATCCTTCTTGGGTCCCTCTATTTCAGCCTGTTTAAAGATGTATGCGCTGGTAAAAATGGTTGTTAAAAATGGTTATAACTTACATTAGTTTACGTTCATCTCAAGGAAGCAAGTTTTTAAAGTCTTTTTCTTTACGTCGAATCCTTAATTTAGATATATTTTTGGCAGTCGTTTTTTTTTTTTGTTCGATGATCTCTGCATAGATATATCCAAAATGTACAGCTCCTTAATCAATAACTATTTTCAGATTTTCTG
The DNA here is from genome assembly GCA_963585895.1 of Sepioteuthis lessoniana. Lineage (NCBI taxonomy): Eukaryota > Metazoa > Mollusca > Cephalopoda > Myopsida > Loliginidae > Sepioteuthis > Sepioteuthis lessoniana. The sequence goes on from OY757912.1 coordinate 102,566,773, forward strand.
CAGATGTAAGATCTTTCCTTTTTTCTTTGTTTCCACACATGTTAACGACAAAAATATTTTTCATTAGATTTCTGTGGTCTTAAACTAATATAAGTTTAATCTGCATACTATATTAATTTTTTTTTCATACATGCCCCTCATCTCAAAAACTAGCAATAAATTCAAACTGGCTATAAGGATATACGATTAAGTTAGGTGTTATATGAAACAAGAGTAAAATCCTGAATTAAATGAATATATTGCTATCATGAGAATGTGATCGTCTGTTTGTGATATCACCGACAAATAGTGAATGGATGGGTAAATTTAGCAGACGATCCACAAGGGTTTGTAGACATGAATATCTTCTAACTAGAAAATGAAAACGGTTCTTTTATGATCAATGATATTACAGAAGTTTATGTGAATTAAGAGGATTTATGAAAATACATTTCTGACAAAAAAAGAAGCAATAAAAGAACAAACATATTTCTGAAATTGCCCGACACGTTTACTAATTTTAAACTATTTTACAATGGCTTGATATCTATGATAAATATCTTTAAAGAAATCTTCGTGAAAATATTTAAAATCTTCTTAGAAAACCTAAAATTCAGTCATTTTTCCTTGAAAAGCAACCCGTTAATTCATTCATTTTAGGCCTTTTTTTTCGAGGACGGGAAAGCCATTCTTCCCATTTAAGTTCACAGTATCCTTATCGTTAAAATCAACAGGCAAATGAAAATAGCTTTTAAAACACTATTACATATTTTTTGAAAGTAAAGAGATTTTACATATTCCAAAATTTTAAAGATTTCTCTTTGTATCGTAACTGGAAAATTAACTGAAAATTACCAAAAATTGCACAATAGTGAGTATGCAGATATTGATAAAAGAAATAAAAAAAAATGAATGCGCTTTGATCTGTCTGAGATTTTTTTTATTATTCTTTCAAAAGAAGAGACGAGTAAGACCTCCGGCAAACCATTTATTAAATAACACATTTTGATGGAAAAGGCAGAAGAAGGTATTGCTAAATGGTAATATAAAGACGCCATCTTTAAATGAATGAAAATGTATAAGTTATTAATGTAAGAAAAAATGAACGTAATTCGGGACTGGTGTAAGTAAAAGTGTTAGAAAACTATGGAATAGTTGCGCTTCACATTTTTTATTTCTTTTAAAATGAAATATTATAGAGTTCTCTCTCTCTCTCTCTATATATATATATATATATATATATATAAATATATATATATATTTAACTTCCGTCTGAATTTACTGCTTTTTTTATTTTAAGTCAAACGGAAAGAGTTCCAATATATATATATATATATATATATATATATATATATATATATATACGAAGTTACATTATTTCTCGCCATCCATCAGTATCGTCTATTACTCCTGGCAGATCCTCTAGACTGCATCCCGGGTCCACCTCGAGCTTATGTATGCAAGTACTTGCTGGTCAACCTACACTTGCGCATCTATTTGTAAGGGTCCATCGGAAAACAGCACCTAAGAGTTCATTTTTACTTATTCAGCTGGGTTCAACATATCTCATTCATTTAACTTGGATAACTTATGAGATGAGAGGAAAGTGGCCGTTGGTTGTGATTTTCTTGGCTGCAGCCTCCAGGATTTGTTTAAAACAGTCCATAGCTTTTATGTGTAATTTCTCTCTATCTTTTTACAAACACTCAAGAAAGCAGTAGTTGTAAGGCCGCTTACATCTCATCACACAAAGCATCCAAATCATAGGAACAAGACATTTTAGGCATATAATTTCTAAACACAGACGTAAATGTTCAGCACAATTTTTATCACACTTTAATATTTATTAAAGATGTGAAATAATGTTACTATTTACATGTCTAACAATTATTTCTGTGCAAAAGTCTTGTGGCTGTTATCTATATTAGAATCCTTGATATAATTTCGAAAATCAAAAATATAACTGGCCCTGGTGGCAGGGGCTGCAGAATACACCGAGTGCCTCTCTGCTGAAGGATAAGTATTTCCTAACGTGTGACTTGGATATGACACAAAACAATCTGATGGTGAGGCTCCAGAAATGCTGGGGTTTTCGGGAATGTGGAGTACCCCTTTACTGCAATTGCTCCCAGGTCCACTCAGGCCCGGAGTGCTAGCAATTGATAGGGTCCTATCCATGAGCCAAATAGAACTAAACTGTGTACTTATGATTTTTATCATTAAGGTTTTTCGAACTATTGTCTTCATCTTTATTGTTATTTCCACAACGTTTCGGCCGATATGTCCTCCGCCCTTCTTCTGGTGTTTGTCGAACTCGGGAACCTTCACGGAACTTCAACGTACGTCCTTTTGAAGGCTAGATAAAAAAATAAAAATAAAACTGAAATCTGAATATGAGCACAGGTAAAAAAAACATACATGATAGTAGTAATCCTAGCTAAAGTAAGAACATTAAGTTTATAATACCCCAAAATTCACTCTGAATTGTCCAGCAGGACACATGGCGTAACGGTTATAGGCGTTGGTTCCCTGAGCTTCTAAGGTTGTAGGTTCAATCCTCACTACACGCGAGTAATATACAGGAATACTTAACACTTGTACCCGGTTATGGCAAACGGAATCAGAACAGGTGACCCCATGGTTTCAATAAAGGACGTAGTTCGAAGTTCCGTGAAGGTTCCCGAGTTCGACAAACACCTGAAGAAGGCCGGTGGACATATCGGCTGAAACGTTGTGGAAATAACAATAAAGATGAAAACAATAGTCCGAAAAACCTTAATGATAAAAAAAAGCTTCGTCTCGGAAATTTAGACAACTAATGTGTACTTATGGTAAACTGAATTGGTTGAAATAGATAAGTTTTTACATTTAAACCGGACATTATGCTAAATAGAATTATTAGAAATAGAACTTCTTATATGTATAAAAATAGATTTGGCATTAAATAACCTACAATGGTTGCTATGCCATGAAACCTAACCAAAACAAACGAAACACAAATATATCCATACTGTTTAGGGCAATTATACCAATTACTTTAGATATATTTAAAAAAATTGCATACTTTTCAGCGGAGAATTTTCCATGGCGTAGTGGGTAAAGCGCTGGCCTAAGTTTGTCAGTTCGAACTCAAATCACGTATACAAGTTTACTTTCATATTAAAATCTTTGGGAAAAGGATAAAACCTCTTATCCACCCAACCGTTGGTTAAGTAATACCTCTATTTGTCTCATACAATGCTGGTTTTGACTTTCAATAACCCACGAATATGCCATTGAACAAAGAAAATAAACCAAACTATCTTTGCGCAAAATATAATGATTATCCAAGCTTTTAAGTTCGATTCTCATTCGTTGCATCATGTTTTCATCCTCGTGTCAAATTAAGCTTATTCATTGATTTTGGGCGCTTCATCAATGTGTACCCTGAAGGAATCTAGTTTTGCAGAACTGTTACAAACACATAAGCGATATTCTCCAGTGGACCCCTTTACATGGACGAACAAATATAGCTCTGTGACCATACAGGATGTAGTCTGGAAGACAGTCCTCGGTAGCGATGGACGATAGAAACGGGTGACGAGAGAGAGTCAGGGAGATATGTGCTGGCAGCGTGACATGATGATGATGATGAGGGAGTTCGATCCTTATAAGTTACCCCATATTTGCTATCTTAGCTGTGCTGTTATTTTAGGCTACCTTGTTTGGTGTTATTGATAGAGAGCTCGGCAAGCTGATAATTACTAATTTGTTTGTTTCTTCTGGTTCACCGATGAATCCATTCTTGTTTCAAAATACGTAATCTTTATAAATTACAACCAACGGGGAAAATAATGAAATTAACCCACGTAGAGACTGTTCATATGGACTTTTTATTTAGCAGTGAATAAAGAAGTTTCAATAAACTATTCAAATTAACAGTATTTATCTTAATCTAAATAAGTTAGTTTAGTTTGTTTAATAAATATTTCATTAAGTCAGAATAAGAATCTATTAAATAACATAATCTTAATAGATCACAACTCTATTTCGCCTGGCAAAAAGTATAGAATTATTAAATTTAAAGGATGTTCGGCTCATTGCGCTAGTGGGTAGAGTGTTAGCCAGTGGTCCGGGAGACCCGGCTTCTATCCCAGGTCACATCATACCAAAGACTTTTTGATATGGTACTTGATACTTCCTTGCTTAGCACTCAGCAATATAAGGTACGTGTCAAGGGTAAAGTGGAGCAATCCTGGGAGAGGATTTAGGCCTTCCCCTACACCTCAGTGTAGTAGCTACTGAAAAGGGAACCTTCTGGTCGCCCTCGACTACGGTCACCAACTTTACTTTTTTTTAACCTTGTTCTAATTTTTTACTAGTATATATATATATATATATATATATAAGCTAGATTAAATTATATAAATTAACAGCATGATTATGTTCAAGCCAACCATAAAAATATTATTGAAGATACCAATTTTCTTTTTTAACCAGTGATTTTAATGGTTCATAGGGTACGGAAGCGAAATTATGAATATTCTAGTCTAATAATAAACAATTCTATTGTCAAGCAAGATTTATTTTGATTTTAGAAATAAACAAAATAAGAAGAGAGGCACAAAACAGTAAATTTCCTCAAATAGCCACCGTTTATTTTTTTAATTATTGTATCAATACGCCTTTCTCAATCGGCTTAGCAAGAGCAGTTAAAAAGCCTTCTTTTAATCTTTTGATCAATCCTCCCCCACCCCATTTCTATAAAAAGCTCTTTTTCTGTAAACAATTTTTATTTGCTTTATATATATAGCAGAAAAAGAAACTTTAGCTTGGTTTTGGCGTTAAGCAAATAATAGATTCTTTGTCGTTTCTTTTCTTGCTCACTCATAATAAAGAAATGCATAAATAATTGAGCTAATCATAAAGATTTAGATTTTTCGCGGTTTTATAAAAAATGAACTAATCAGATAAAATGACTGCAAAAAATATTACGTACTTCGCTTCTGCATCTTGTAATCTAGTTTATTAAAAGAAAGCTCAAAGAAGCCAGAACATTCAGCTCAGAAAATGTTTTCCATATTTGCTGTTTTTAGATTACTTACAACTAAGTAAGAGTAGCCCAACGTGTAACAACAATTATCTTGTAGGTGCCCGTGGTGTAGTCGTTATCGCCGTAGTAAATGAACACGGCGATACAAGTTCAAATCCTAGACGATACTGATTGTATTTCACATAGCACTAATACCCTTGGGAAAGGTATGAATCCAATTCTTCTCCCTCCAGCTATGGGTAAATAGTAGGTCATACTAGTTTCTTCAGCCTTGGTTAGGCAACTAGTCTAGGAGAAGGAAGACTCTGAATTCAAACCTGTTAAACTCCGCTTAAAAATTGACCTTGTGTCATATCCTGCCCGAGCGGAGGGGTTGGTAAATAGTATCAACAATTATCCTGCCACTTTCATATTTTTTGCCAGAAGTATTAGTCTGTGATATCCTTTTTTTAAAACCACTTCAAATTAAATTATAAGTTTGTTCAAGTCTCATTGAATATCCCATAATACAGACATAATGCTATGACTAAGCTCAGCTTAATTAATTACAACATTATCTCATCTATTCCTTTATTTACGTGCAAATAAAGTTGAAAGAATTGATTGCCGTACAATAAGTGAAATTAAGCGTCATTGAGTCTCCGCTGTATCTGGAGGGATGACCACTTAATAGTAATGAAAAAAAACTCGTTTGTCAGAATAAGCAAACTTTAGAGATATGCTTCTGCTAATCTTAGCAAATAACTACAATACAAATACCGTATGTTCTCCAGTAATTGTGTACTGATTTATTTGAAATAGGTAAGCTAATTTTTTTCAAATCAGTTTCTAGACAATTCAAATACCCGATGGCTGTCTACGTAATTTTGAAGTAATTATACTTGAGTTTTTATGATGTTTTTAGAATTCTAAAGTAAGGAAAAATATAAATAAATCTATTCATTTCAGTGATTAAATAAAATGATGAGACGTATTTTTCAAAATTGATATTAATTCTGAATATACAGTAAAAATCTTTTAAACATCACCAGGAAATTAAAGAAACCGAATTTTAATGAAAATATTAGATATCAAATATCGTATTTTTTCCCACTTCGTTTCTGTTGTAATCCATATATTAGTGGTCGTTTGAAAAGCGGTCACAAGACGATAGAAAACAATAATATAAGTCTGGCGTCTTAATTCTGAGGAAGGTCTATATTTAAATGCCAGCTAAGATTTTGATATCCATTATATCCCAGGGAATAAGTTTTCCCGATTATATGTCGACCGAATAATTCATGAGATTTTGCCAATGTTTCTCGTATATGTTTCTACAAGCGGATTTATTCGACCGTGTGTTTTGACCCAGCACGCATTTTAACCATAAGGTACTTGAGTTTTAATATCTATTTGGGTCGATATTCAAAAGATAAGATTCAGTATCACATATATGGAGGTGCTTGTAGCGTAGTGACTGTCGTTGTTAGCAGCATAATCGGCTATCCGAGCTCAAATCCCAAACGAGGATGTTTACATTTCATTTACTTCTAAAACGCTTGGAAAAGAAATGAATCTGGCTATTCTCCCTCCAGTTCATGGAAAAAACAGTTGGACATACTGGAATTGTTAACAAAGTCATTCAACAGGTCTAAGAGAAGGACATTCTAAATTCAACCCAGTTTTAGACCAAGAGAGGAATGGGCTCTGCCAGTTTATTTTGACCTAAAACACACAAAATGAGTAGCACCCTTACCCCACAACCAGGTTACGGGATCGGTATACCTCTCTCTCTCTCTTTTTCTGTCTCGTTCTTTCTCTCTCTCTCTCTCTCTCTCTCTCTCTTACACAGACACATGCAAACATATGTATCCTGTTAAAATGTCCAGAATGAAATATGAGGAGAACTTTTCATTTCTAAATTCTAATATGTAATAAAAACGTATGCATAAATAACTTATAAACCATTGTGATGTATAAACAGTTACAAGGTTCCTAATTTGAGACTTGGCTCACCAATTCCATTTTCTTTGACAATAACCTTTTTTGTCATTATTATCGCCTTTGAAATATTTACAAAGGTGTGTGAAAAATCGACTTATATATTGACAATATAATTCAAGTAAATTAAGATTTATATAAACTTTCTCTTCATAATTACTCGGTTGAATTTGGAGGTGCCCATGGTATAATGGTTATCGTCGCAGGAAATGGACACGGCGACACGAGTTCAAATTTTGGACGAGACTGATTGCATTTCACATAGCCCTAATACCATTGGGAAAGATATGAATCCAATTATTCTCCCTCCAGCTATGGGTAAATAGTAGGTCAGACTAGTTTCTTCAGCCTTGGTGAGGAAATTAGTCTAGGAGAAAGAAAACTCTGAATTCAAACCTGTTAAACTCCACTTAAAAAGTGACCTTGTGTCATATCCAGCCCCAGCGGAGGGGTTGGGTAAATATGATAATTACTTGGGTGAATTATAGTAATATATAGTAATATTTTGCTATGTGCTAATTGGCAGTGCTTATATCACTTGACTGAAGCTGTTCAGGCCGTGGTAGTCACACGCTGTAGCTGGTCGTATGGCGGTGGTTAGCATAATGAGACGTTGTATATTGATTCACATTGTGTGTTATTTAAAAGCCTGGCTGATGGACGTTTAACGTTGTCTAATATGGGAACTTATACTTTATGTGTTTGAGCCAGGCAATAATGCAGACTGAAACAATCAAAGTCATTTTTTGTACAAAAAGTCAACATAGAACTGATAACAGTAGAGCAACCAGATATTAAAAGAAATTTCACTCTGATTTCTAGAAACTCAGACAAGATCAAGTAGGGCTAAACACTTTGATTCCATGGCCATATTCCAACATATAGAAGCAAATACGGCAAGTATCACTCAGATAGTATTGGTGTATCTCACGACACAGTGTCATTCATGTCCTCTGTAAATCCATCGAAGGTAACCGAATTGAGTCAAACATTCCTAAAACATTGTAAATCTTTCGACTCACCTTAGTATTTGCGTAGTTATAAATATGATGGCTTGATATACATTTGTAACAAGCTACCGGGACATCCTTTCCAATTTTTTCAAATATATATATATATATATATATCAGTATTCTCCTAATTCCATTGATACAACAGTTGGTTGGGTGGGTGGTTGATTTTTATGGTATATCAACCTTAGTAGATTATTTAACGCAAAATTCATTTTTATGAAAATAGTTCTATTTCAAACAATTCTGTTTAGTATGAATACACAGTTTAATTGTCAAAAGCGTTTTCATTCCAAGCTATCTAGTTTATTCAAACAGTTCTAATTGAGCTAATTCAGTTTATTATTAGTACAAATTTTGTTAACACTCAGTTGAATATCAAAACAGTTCTATATTATACAGTTCAATTTAGTGTAAGTACAGTTTTAATGTCAAAAACAGTTCCATTTCAAATTAATCATTTCGCGTAAACACTTATTTTAAATGTAAGTACACGCTTTAATTGTCAAAAACGCTTCTATTTCAAGCTATTCAGTTTTGTCAAACAGTTCTAATTCAAACAATTAACTTTAGTATAAGTATGCGTTTAGTTCTATTTAATCCATAGATATCAGGTGCTACCATTCCGCGACAGAGTTCATCTGGGAGCAATTCCAATGAAGGGCTTCTCCGTATTGCCCAAAGCTCAAAGATCACTGGAATCTCAGATGGTTAAGTATCATATTCAAGACTCTCATTTGGCGGGGGGGCTTACCCTTCTGCAGAAGTGCAGTAGGTGTATTCTACAGTCCAGCCGACTTCAATGGTTTCGCAGATATAAAACTATTCCAGAGAAAATGTTTTCTTCTTTGATATTTCTAAAAACAACTTTATTTTTTACTAAAGTTTTAGAATTAATGTGCTTTTTTGATTATGTTTGATCGAGGTAAATCAGAGATGTTGAACTTTGCAAGATTATATCGCACAAGTTATATAATTTTAAGTAATGTGTACTAAAACTGTATGTATATTTCAGCAAATCAGTTGCTCTCCTTGCAAAGCGTGTGAGAACTGTGCAAATATTTACAGCACAAAGATTGAGAAATAATGAAAAAGATAAAGGATGAGAAAGACGGAGAGGGACAAATAATGTATCATACATCGGTCACGTGACCTGATTTTTTATACGACGGATGGTTTCTTAATATTTCGTATATAATAGTTTATATCTTTGTCCTGGACATATCTTGACAATTCTCGGATATTACTTAATATTCAAGTTTAGCCCGATAAGTGGATTCCACTTGCCACCGGTTCCATCAGATTACGAAGATCAGAAGATCTGATAGAATGGATTACCTGCTTTAAGATTTCCTTTCCTAATGCTTTAAACATCAATTTCTAGCTGGCATTCAGGACGGTAAACCATTAAAAAAACAGCTGAATCACAAAATTCAAATAAATCCAAAGCAACCGAGTATATATCAGGCAAAAAGGAAGGTCACCTAATTTAGTAGAGAAATCAATTTTGGCAGATATAGATATGATTTTCTTGGGAATTTTTTTTCACTTTTTATTATTTCTTTTAGTAACATTTACTAGATGAATATGCGAATGGAATCAAGGACAGCAATACATATATATATATATATATATATATATATATATATATATATATATATATATATATATATATAAATTAGGATAGCGCTTTCTGGTTACCAGATTTGAAAAACCCAACCGAATGTTAAAGAATCTAGTAAAGGAGACTTCAAAAGGAGTTACGAAAGCTGAAAACTTATTTGAAATTATCTGTACTCCACTTGAAGCCTAACTTTTTCATATCTGCTCCTGATTGATGGATTCGGTAAATATATAAAAGAAACACTTCAGTATAAATATATATATATATATATATATATATATATATATATATATATACATATATATATATATATATATATATATATATATATATATATATATATATATATATCAGGATAGTCAAAAAGACAATAAGTAAAAGTTTATTATAACAGCATAATAACAAAATTGTGTAAATCATTATAGCCACATTGCAAAAGCATAGCCCAAGAAACAAAACAGAATAAATTGATCAGGCAAAACAGATTGAAAGTAATTCGGATACGCATAGATTGACCAATAGATATCAGTGAAAATATAAAGATGGACTCACACATACATGAAAAGAGGGAGATAGATCTGAACAAAGAGAGATATCTATCTATCTACTTTTAGTCAATTAATTAAATAGTGTGTACAAAAGAATTTCACAGAGTTGAAAAGACTGAGATAGATAGATAGATAGATAGATAGATATTCTAAGCAAAAATTGATATAATTATATTGTGGCCAGATGCTACCCCACATACCTTTATATATATATATATATATATATATATATATATATATATATATATATATTTATATATATACGAAATAAACAAAACCACATACCAAAAATGAAATCAGTGACTAATTATATATATATATATATATATATTGAGAGAGAGGGAGAGAGAGAGACTGAGAGAGAGAGAGAGAGAGATTCTGTGCATATGTTCAGGGGTGATGAGGGAGAGGCATGTTGAGACAGAGTAGCTATATAGATAGCGTTGAACAGAATTCGATAGAAAGAAACCATTAAAGAAGTTTGGCAGAAATGTCTCGGTCCCCACAACCCTCCACAAATTTATGCGAACGAAATTGAAGAAAAATCCACAAAACAAACTCTTATTCCATAGTTTGTTTCTCAAGGTTTCTGCTTGTTTCTGTATCTGTTTTTCTCTCGTACTCACTCTGTCATTCTCTCATACTCTCCTTACTGTCCGACTCTCTGTCTCTTTATCTCGCTTTTGGTATTTCTGTTTTTGTTTTTGTTTTTTTTATCTAAGTGCCTAATATATTAGCTCAATTCTACGTTGTTGGTATTGTTGTCATGTGTGTGTGTGTGGAGAGGCTGTCACACATAGACACATCAGGTTTAGTAAGAAGTAAGCAAACGATTAAGATAGACTTATATTTCTCAAGTGATTGATAGTAAGTTAGATCGATAAGTAAACACTCAAGCACAAACAGATAGATAGATAGATAGATAGATAGATAGATAGATAGATATGTAAAGAGACAGACTGTACTATCACTTCTTAAAGGAAATCTTGGCCTATATATTTTCCAATAACCTACGGTAAAACAATTTCTCATAATCTTCCTTTCATCTTGTTTCAACCAGTAAAAAAGCGTTGTTCGCCTCTTCTCCAATTCGTCCATAGCATGTACTCGGTAGACAGGTCAAGGAATCCGGTAATGGCTTTTGGATTAGATAACTGCCAGTCACAGGCACTATTGACCAATCCTGGGCAGCCCATCCTGGTAATATTGGAGCAAAGCCAAAGAGAATTCCCAACTTATAGTTACTTCCTTTGAGTAGCTCAGCAGAATTTATCTGACGAGGCGAAGAATTTAATATAGATGGCCAGGGTTGCGGACATTCTTTCTGTCCAGGTTATGCACTATGGAAAAACTCCAAGGTTCATCATTTTTCGAAGAAAGGAAAGTTAATTTAAAATGTGAACCGGAAATATTACTTCCATTATATTATGAAAAGGAAAGTCAGCACAAAGTCGTTTAGTTACCTGAATAGTGTTATTAGCAATTTTCTATATAAATCCCAAAACTAGAAACGCACACATAGACTTTCTCAAACACACACACACACACACAATATATATATATATATATATATATATATATATATATATATATATAAGACTACAAAAATTTGTTGATTTTGAAGACATTGTAGTCAAGAATTTTGAAGCTAGTCTTTTTTTTTTTAACTTTACTGTGTTTGTAATGTACTCATCCGTATCTGAAGGTGTTTTTCGGAGAAGACAGTTGAAGCTAAGAATTATCAAAAATCTAAATGTTGACAGCCCGCTACCAAAAAGAAAAAAAAAATATATATTGTCATCCACAGAGAGACTATCTCGTTGTATCACAAATATTCAGTGTAGCTAGACACGAAAGACGCTTGAAACTGGGATCGAAACCCCTCCAACATTACGGTAGGAATTGTATCATACCACTCAGCCAACAAGCGAACAATGTCATCTCGGGAATTATAAGGCTTTTGGCATTATGTAGTAATTTTCGCTGGTTTACATTTTGCGCAATCCGACAACAACGCGCTCAATTCATTCGAAGAACTTTGCATTATGCGAATGGCAGCTGTAAATTCCTTCACCTGAGTACTCAACCCCCGTATATATATATATATATATATATGTGTGTGTGTGTGTGTGTGTGTGTGTATATATATATATATATATATAGTAGTGTCCAAAACTAAGGGACAAAATTTAAAACCTAATATTTGTTAGAAATAACAACTGTGAAAAGCTCAAATTTTAACAACTGGTAGTCGTTATCATCCATAATAACATATGAAAATTTGAAGTATTTGCAAAGGATTGAAAAAGAATTATGACAATTATTTATTTATTTTCAGATTTGGAACGTCCAAAAGTAAGGGACAAAATTGAGAAAAATAATGTAAACAGTATGCTATATTCAAATTTTTTGATTTCCTCTAAAGAATAAGTCTTACTCATTGTAAACATTGCATCAGCCGGCACCATGGCGAAACGCCAAAAACTTGATTATTCTGTGAGACAAGCTATTGTGAAGCTACACAAGGAAAACACACCATTAGAGAGATTTCAGAGAAAGTGAAACGTTCCAAGAGTGTTGTAGACAGGGTTGTTAAATCCTACAATGATACTGGCAAAATAATTAGTGTTTTTAAACCCGGAAGACCCCGCAAAACTTCGGCAAGAGAAGATCGAATAATGCAGCGTAAGGACCGTTTTAAATATTGCACAGAAAGTAAAAGGGTTATGAAGAGTACCTCAAGTGTTAATATGTCAAGACAGACTGTTTTTAGACGACTACAAGAAATAGGACTGTTTAATCGAACCCCAAGGAAGAAATCAATTGTTAGTTCGAAGAATAAGAAGAAGAGATTAGAGTTTGCAAACAGGTATGTAATTTGGACATATGAAAATTGGGTAAAAGTATTTTTCAGTGATGAAAGCAAGTTTAATTTATTTGGAAATGATGGAAAAAACAATGTAAAGAGACGTATTGGTGAAAGATTAAGTTCAAAGTCTACTAAGAAAACTGTCAAGTTTGGGGCCGGAAGCGTCATGGTATTTGGAATCTAGCCAAGGTACAACGCCTCTTGTCCGGTTACAAACTCTTGTAAACGCGCAGATCTATAAAAACATTGTTCAAGATCATGTTGTGCCAATCATACAGAATTCAGGTTTCGATAGGGCTACCTTTATGCAAAATAATGCCCCATGTCACAAGGCAAAGATGGTAATGAGTTACCTTAGCGAGCAAGATTTCGAAATTATGGATTGGCCAGCGCAAAGTCCTGACTTAAATCCAATAGGAAATCTTTGGAAGACCTTAGGAGTGAAAGTTATGGAAAGAAATCCCACTAACACGGAGAAATTGTGGGTGAAGCTTCAAGAAGAATGGTCTAAAATTAGTATCGAGGATTGTCAAGAACTGATTCGTTCTTGTAGTCGAAGATGTTCAGCTGTCATTGAGAGCAAGGGCTCATTTACTAAATATTGATTGTACATGTATTTTTATTATTTGGGGGCTGTTTACATTGTTTTTCTCAATTTTGTCCCTTACTTTTGGACGTTCCAAATTTGAAAATAAATAAATAATTGTTATAATTCTTTTTCAATCCTTTGCAAATGATTCAAATTTTCGTATGTTATTATGGATGATAACGACTACCAGTTGTCAAAATTTCAGCTTTTCACAGTTGTTATTTCTAATAAATATTAGGTTTTAAAATTTTGTCCCTTAGTGTTGGACGCTACTGTATATATACTAGGTCTTCTGACTATATTTGATAGTTTCCTTATAAGAAAAAGAAGACACGATCACAACTAAAATATCCAAACAAAATTAAATTATGTAATGGAATTAAATATTATCACATAGATTTTTGTGGAAAGATAAGAATTTACTCCAGCCACATTCAGCTTCTCTCGAGGCCTAAATACAGCTGTAGAAACTCGAACATGAGCTCCTTCATGCGTCCATGGAAGGATATTCAAACACATCATTGATTTTGGCCACCAGTTCGGCCTGGTATTGCAAGCAGAGTGCTTAGTGCATACCTCAATCGTAGTCCACACATAGTAATCTTTAGGGTTTCTCTCAGAAAAATGAGAAGTGTAAAGAAATTCTCCGACAACCACTTTTGATTAGAACAATTCCAAGGAGCCAAATTCTGCTGCCACACATATGGCCTTCCAGTAGCAGTTCTCATAGAAGGGTTTGATCAAAGTCTACTGCAGCTTCCCATAACTGTCTGAATTTAGGTTAAGGGCCTGTTTAAAGATACGAGGTGGTATGATGCCGCACTCACTAATGACACACAAAAAAGCCGTCGAAATTCGAGGGAAATCGATTTTCATGATATGTGGTATACCACATAGATTGTAGGCAAGGCCTTAGTTGATCTGGGTGTTCTAAAAATTATCCCGGAAGAAGTTTTTTTTTTCATCCGAGAGGAATCAGATAACATCCGTTTCAATAGGATGCCTCTGCTTTTTTTTAAAAACTTCTTTGCGTTCGTTAAGAGGCTTGCCTTGGCTTTGACTGTGAGAATTTGTCACATGCGCCTCTTTTACGAATGATTGTTAAAGTCCTAATTCCCGTCAAGTTTCAATGTTGATTTCCTCACCATTCTCTTTCTCTACAGATGGGATTCTATTGATGGAATTTTCTTGCACCTTACCCTATCATTGTTTGATGAATTCCAGCATTCAGGCAACTTTGATTTCAGTTCATAAGTTTAACCAAACTTTGAGTGTTTGAAATCAGGAAAGATATTTTCATAAAAACACATCTTCAAATTTGTACAAATTTCATCATCAAATCCCATTCCCCGGAAGGTTGCTAAATGCACATGAAAATTTCTTTTACAACAGTAGAAAATCGGATATATTTTGTTTAAACACTTTTTATCCGGTGTAAATACAATAGAAAACAGTTACTCGCCAAGGATATCATTTTTCAAAAATCAAAATCAAATAATCATTGATTATTGTGAAATAAAAACGTTATTATTAGTTTTTTATTAGAAACTTGGGAGAAAAAAAACGGAATAAGGATTACAGACCATCTAAATAAATATAGCAATATGATTTATTGAGAAAATCAAGCATGAACATTGAATTCTGAAATGACTTCGACACATGGGAAAATATATCGCCAAAATTGTTTGAAGTGTGATTTAATAAAAAAAATTCTTTGCTTTATTCGTATAGATTGTTGCGAAGTCATTTCCTCGTTACATAACGCCAGGCACTGAATTTATCAAAATAATAATTGAAAATCGGAGGGAAAATCGAGACCACATAGACTACAATATTGTTAAAATCGGCTAAAATATCCAGAAGATTCCTGGAGTCCTTAGTGCGGTTGCTGTAACTCAGACGTCAGAGAAAAACCTCAAATTAAGACTGGTGTGAAAAACTCAAATATTAATAATAATAATAATGATAGAGCACTCGTTAAAGTCACCAAAGGGTTGATACAGGGGCTGGAAGACTTAGAAATAAAAGGAAACGTGGAGACAATCAAGACTACAGCATTTTGAGATCGACCAGAATACTATGTGTTCTGGAAACTTGAGGAAACTTGCTGTTGCTCAGACTCCAGTGGAAAACAGTGAGCTAGTGCTGGTGTGAAGAACTCTACATGAGTAAAATAGTAATACCAGAATACTAAGAAGAGTCCGAGAGACATGGGGAGACTTGCTGCCACTAAGACTCCAATGGAAAGCCCCCAGCTAACGATAGTGTGAAGAACTCTCAAATGAGTAAAATAACAATAATAGAGTAATTGAACGTCAAATACCATGTCCGGAATACTTTGTTATTCGTTTACAATTTCAATTTGTTTTTCATGTATATATATATATATATATATAAGAATAACGATCGAAACGCCTTTTTCTCCCACATGTTAGAGCGCAAACATATCTTCAATTTTTCTCAAGCTACTCTAATCAAACCCAGACATTACAAAAAAATCCCGCAGTCTATTAGAATCTGCACTCATTTCCAAAACAAACAAAACTCTCAGTATTTTATCAGTTCTCACCATACATGGCGAACATCATCCTACACGAAAAAAATACGCAAATAAAAAACGGATAAAAAAGGGAAAATTTCTCTACTCTGTGCCACAAAACTTTTCAGGATTGTTTCTTTCTCTTTCACATTTGTCGCTCCCTTCCCATCAAGACATCACACTATAGTCAATGTCTGTGACATCACATTCAAGTCAATGTCTTTCGACAAAACAGGATACGACGAAACTCCTTTCCCCTCCCACGTTTTCCCTATTTCTTTCCTATCAGCTCACAAAAATTATTTCCACTTTTATATTATCGAAAATTCTTTATGGAACGTGATACATTTCACTCTAAACCCTCTCCTTCTTCTTGCTACACTTTTACCCTCTGCCTCATCTTATCATACTCCTTATTTGCTTTTAAATAGAAAAACCCAGGAAACAGTTCAGTTAGGGGAAGTTCTTAAAACACAAAAATGAAATGAAAGAACGAAATATCACGCCTCTTAACCGGTTTTAATCGCTTGATTCATCCAACTTTCCAGGTATTTCTATTATATATATATATATATATATATATATATATATATATATATAAGCATGGTAAGACGGGTAGATCTGGTGAGAAGATATGATGCTCAAACCCAAAATCTTACATGATACCTGGGAATCACTGAAGAAATTACAAAACAATTGTATTTTTTTTATTTAAAGCATAGCAACATATCTTTAGAGCTCCTTTGAACTATATATATATATATATATATATATAGGAATGCGAATTCCAGTTAGAAAAGTCAGAAAAGAATAATCTTAATGAAGATAGCTTCTAAATAATCATGGTCCGTGGAAATTGATTAAGAGATTTCAGATTCATTAAATTCTAAGATAAGTTTTAGTCTATTTCCTTTATTCTTATAATGCTCTTGTGACAAAATTAATAGGCAACATATTTCATGTGTGTAGACCTTTAGTTTAGAAATCCTCGAATCATTTCATTCTTATATGGTCAAGTCGTTTGAAACGATAAATCTAATTTTGATTTAATAAATTATACAGTGTTGAATTATCGAAAGTTAGAATTGTACTAATATTCATTCGAACATTTTTACTTATAAGGTCAAAGATGGTGAAGTATTTAGCGCAGTAAACGTCCCTTTGTGCCGTCATTAAGATCCTTGTTTTTTTGTTTGTTTTTGTTGTTTTTTTTTTTAATTTTTAGCGATGATTGCGACTTTTTAATTCAAAGCAATGAATATATCGTTATGCATTCTTGTCTACCAGATATGATGAAAAGTGTCGAGTGAAAGCTCTAAATTCTACACTATGAAATAAAAATGAAGAGATGAGCACAGCAGGGCAAATTACACAGTGATTATTTCTAAACAGCAGAACTAACCAGGACAAAATAAACCCAGTTGATTCATTTTGGCAGCAGATTTTTGTGAAGCTCAGAAATGTGTTTTGAGTTATTTTACTTGTTTCTTTAACTGATAATGCATCTAAATAAAAGGACAACATGAGGTATTCTCTGGTACGAAAACAGATACAAAACCTGATGATTTTTTAGGGAAAATGTAATTTTCTTTTTATACGAATATAAAGCATACTCATTGATTTTTCATCATCATCATCATATCGTGCTGGCAGCATGGATATCCCTGACCCTCTCTCGCCACTCCTCCCTTTCGTTCATCGCCCTAGGTAGGTCTTCAGGACAACAACCTGTATCCTTACATAGCTGCTGAATGTACGTTCGTGCTGGTCGTCCTGCTTTTGCGCGGCCGTGTGTGGGGATCCATAAGAGTACATCTCTTATGAGTTCATCTCTGCTTCTCCAGCAATGTCCTGCATGTCTGGTTCGCCTAACTTGAATAGTTTTTGTGATAGGGGGCAGGTGGCCGTACAGTTGGTGTCTTGTGGGGTGTTGCTGCCAGGACTTGTTGAGGATTGCACGCAGCATTCTTGTGTAATTGCCATCTAGTTTCTTCTCCAGCCGTTTTGTTAGCGTCCATGTAGTGCATCCATATAGCAGTATCGATGTGACCGCTGCCCTGGAAGAAACTGCGTTTCATTTTATCGGTTAGGTCTGATTTCCATATAGTTGATAGCCTATTGATAGCTGTCCATGCTTTCGTTAACCTCGTTTCGATGTCCTTTTCGGTTGATTCGACGCTGCTTCCTAGGTACGTGAATTTGTCTACTAGTTTAGAGGGGTTCCTTCTAGAGTGGAGATGTCCCCCGTTTGGTTATAGCACATATATTCCGTTTGTGTGCATTAACATGGAGGCCTATGCTTGCTGCTGCTCGTTCCAGGCTATGCAGAAGTGTTTCGGCTTGGTCAGGTGTATTTGCCAGTATCGCTATGTCATCGGCGTAGTCGGCGAAGTAAAAAAAGAAAAAAAAAAAGGTTTAAGGAGGGACTTGTACAACGAACTTTCAAATTGACAAAAGACAAACTAAGCTGGCTAAAAGGATGTTGTGCTTTGATTAATAATTATGATATCTGGAACTAACTCTTATGGTTAAATGGTCAAATCTGAGATCCAGAAAGATTAATCAGACCTTTGATTTAGTTTCGGTTAATGTGAAAATGGATGCTCCTTCTGCAAAGTTTTGGCCAATACCCCTAATTACCTAGCCCCAATATTTTGGTTTTATTGGATGACTAATTAAGATCCGATATGTGAAGGGCTACTCTTCCCAGAGACGAAGATCACTGCATTTGATTGGTTAACTAGCCAAAAAGTTGTTATTAGTTAGTCAAACGAAAATCCTCGTTCCAGGAGGATCCGCAATAGAAATAGATATTGTTAGGGTTAGAAGTTAGACGATATCCCTTGTCCGTACCGAAAACAGGAAAATGAAATAAAATAACTCTTCAAGTGTTAAAAACACTTCAGCAAAAGCTTAGTTTTTTTTTTAAATTGAGTCATATTGAAAGACATCACCGGCCAGATTCCTCATTGATCTCAAATACACCAAACGTGTTCACCAATGGCCAGGGAGACCTAGGT